>DWME01004311.1:0-16560 GCA_018244795.1 Parelbella ahira ahira
AAAGTGGCTGGCAGTGGTTGGATGCGAAGAGCTGAAGATCGAGCTCAGTGACGTGCCATTGGAGAGGCCTATGTCCATCAGTGGACGGGAGTAGGCTGATAATGATGATGATGATGAAACAAGTAAAGTTGAGAACTATATATGCTCACAGGGCTCTTGTATTTAAAAAAATCTGTTGCATAATGTGTTAGAAAAATACTGATGCTCATGACAAATATCTCCATTGTTAATACAACGTTATCTTCCAAATTACTTTTAATTTATATCAGGCCATTATGTACGCGAAATCTTTAAAACGAAACATCTTTAAAACGAAACATTTAAAAAAGGACGCCCTACTCTCGTGCTATTATTCTAAACAATATGAGAGGCGACCCATATTCCAACAGTGGAATGACAAGTGGGTCGATAATTTCTTTTTTTTTATTCAAAACATGCTTAACATTTATCATGAAAAGTCCATAAGTAAAACGTAAAAAGCAGATTTTTATCTTTAGGCAGCCGGACATTGAATGAACACATTGATTCGCTCAGCTATTGTAGCTTCAACTATAACAAAGAAATTGTAAAGACAGATGAGTAATGTAGTGAGTGGTAAAAGCGATGTAAAGATTGTTAGTAATGTTGACATTGGTAATGTAGAGATTGGTAATGTAGAGACTGATAAAGTCGATGCAAAAACGGTAGCAAAAAATTTTGTGACTGAAAAAAGCGACGTAAAGACTGGTAATTAATGTAATGACTAGTAACGGTGATGTATAGCTGATAGCTGATGATGTAAGATTGAAGCACGTTTCTAAATAATTTGACATGTGTAATTTCTAGATCGTGTTAAATTTTCAAACTTAGAACTTACTTCTATTAATCAAGTTTTAAAAATTTGTAAATTTAAATCTAGACTATGGCGATCTACTTCGGTTTAAATATTTTTTTTAAGTTAATTACCATTTTAATTATATTTAATAATATTCTGAATATAATACACTCGGTCTATATTTTTATGGAAAACATTCTAACGTTATTATTGAAATTTTATTTTAAGCAATATGAAACAAGAAAAGATAATTCCTACGCAATTGAAATAAATCTCTTAATAAACGATTTTTTTTTTATAGAAATGATAGATTTTTTTAGTAATTTTCAAATTAAAAATTCTGACTACACATTTGAAAAAGATGTAAATAATTCAATTACTGTTACTATTGGGGTTCGGGTTCGACGATATTTCTCTAAAGTGACGAGAAGTTACCATTTAACGGAGTTATAAATTAAATATTGGCGGTAAAAGCTGTGGGATCCCAATTTGCTGTATCTCTTCAAATGTATATATGTAATAAATATCAAAAAAGGTGAAAATGCCGATAGCAAATCACACGCACACTTCAATTATGGTGCTCCTGAAATCATTATAGATATATGTACATTTATAGCTAATGAAACATAAGTTTAAGGAGTTAAAAGCTATGTATATGTTAGCAAATCGCTATTGACGCGAATGTCGACTGTCGTGATCATTTGCTTAGTAAAATACATGTCCAGAAATATTTATTGAAAGTTAAGACACTTACTGTATCCATTCGATCGAAGATGGAAAACTTGTATTTGTTATTGTGCCGTTCGCCTTCATCGTTGAATACCAAAGTGAAGGCGGCATCGTCCATGCGTACTTTGAAGAAAATGCCGGCCTGAATCTCTCCGCACGAGTTGCGAGATAACAGCCCCCTAAGGAATACAAAATATGTACAGCAAGTCTGTAAGGATAATGATATACTAATAATTGTTTATTTATGTCCATTAAATTCTTTTTTGTCTGTTGTTGATAGTAACTAAATAAAGTAATTATGTAACCTCTTAAGAAAAGCGTAGTGTCGCTTTGTCACAAGTTTCTGTGACCATAAGTAGAAAACTGTTCTGTGCATATCAATATTTGAAAAGACACGGCATGTTAAATTGAAAATTTCTGCTTTCAATGTTTAAAAAGAGATGTGTGTAATTTCTGGTAGCTTACCTCATAAGGCTGACCAAATTTCTGCGCTCTGTGACTTCGATGGGGTTGAGGAAGGGTCTAGCGACGTAGATGAGGTTGTAATCGATGTCGTAGCCGTGGGTCGTGTTTTTCTTCTCGTGCCAAATGACGTAGTTAGGGTTTTCTGGGTGGAATGCATACAAGAACTCCTTAACAGTCCCTTGAAGAGAACTCTGCCCGAACCAACCTGAGAAACGAATGTCTACTGTTTCAATTGTTTTAACAAAATTCCTACAGAGGTCTTAAGACTTTTTTCATCTGACTTCATGTAATGTGATTTTGTGCTGTGCATGTATCTCCTGTACTGTCTTGAATTCGTATGCAAAGAGTGAATAAAAAATTGCTGGGATTTAAGCATTTAATTACTCACCGGTATGCGGAGATAGGTTATCTTCCATGACTGTGATGAGGCTCGGAACGTGATATCCAGGGTCGGCAAGCACCACACCGTGGCGGCCATCTATTTGAATGTGAGCAGCTACAACCACGTGTTCTTTAAGGGGAAATTTATACTCCTCTGGTCCATCGTTCATCATCGTATACGTTTCATAATCTTCTACTGCTTCCTCACATGAAGCCAAAAACAGTGCTTGGGAAAATCCTTTGAATCGTCCGTTCAATGTCCTTAACCCTTCAATAAGCTCCCTGGCCTGTCCAACACAGGTATTTGAGGAATATCTAGTTGGTGCTACGTATTCTTTGAATAGTTTTGTCAAAGGATATTTATATCTAGTATTTGCCATGTTGAATACGTAACGAGTGTAAAACGCCAAAAAGTTATGAGTCGAATCATAATGCCTAGTAATTAAAATGTCCTGAATAGGGTAAGCAGCAGCCTCGACAAGTTCTCGATGGCTCTCCATTGTCATATCTATGTAGATATGAGGGCAGCCCCACCTCGGCGGCGGTAAGGGCTGCTTAGCCTCGTACACGCTTTGGTTCCACGTGCCGAGGATATCTGTCATACTGAGCTAGGGAAGCCTGTAATTGGCTTCTTCAGCTGCACCGAGTGAAGCTACGCTGCTTGCGGAAGCAGGCTCAGATGATGCAGGGCCCGTTGATGAAGAAGCACCGGTAGGCTCGACTGTAGGTGTTGACGTTGATGTTTCGGGCGCCTCAGAAAACGTTAACACAGTTGACGCAGAGTGGGAATATGTAACAGTACTTGATGCAGCATGAACCTCAGTGAGAGTGATGGAGACTGTGGCTGCGTGAGGCTCAGAAAGTGATAATATTTGTGATGCAGCGGCGGCTTCAACACTAATCATAGGATGGGTATCATGGGTATCACCGCGAATGGCGGGATCAGATAAAGCAGAGGTCTCCTCTGTAGCTACGGACGCAGATGAAACTAGGCCCTCAACTGGTATTTCTGTCGGTATTCTAAACGAAAAATCGGCTAGGGTTAACGACGTACCCTCGTTAATGACCGGACCGAAGTTAGCGCAGCACGATGAAGCGGAAGGCGCAGAACTATATTCCGTAGAAGAACTTGTTGTAGATGGTGCTGTAGTAATCACACCTGAGGGTGCGCCGGTATCTAGTTCAATGTCGCCTTCGTGATTGAGAGACTCAAAAGATATAGCGTCAGCTAGAGCGGGGTTTTCGCCGTTTTGATTAGCAGGGTTTATTAACTCAGCATCGACCTGATCTGCGCCCAAGCCTGGTGGCGAAGGTGGCAAAGGAATGGATTCAAGGATATCAGGTAATAGAGCAACGGCTGGTGAAATATCGCCGAACAGAGAAACCGAAACTGGAGCAACGGCTGCTGAAATAACGGGTGGTGGTGGTGGTGGTGGAATAACAAGCACTACAGCCTCGGTAGCTGGAGCAGCTGCTTCACTGTTGTTGGAGGGTGTTGTTTGATCACTCGTGCTTGCACTCGAAGTAGAACTGAGAGTTTCACCGCTCTCTGCATCAGTTGACGTTTGCACATTTGGTGAATCGGCTGTGTCCATATCTTGAGGTTCGGGTTGACTGGCAGGACTAGCAGAACTCGGACCAGGACCAGGCAAGGATGGATCCTCAGCGGCTACTTCCTCGTTATGGCGGTGAGGACGAGGACGCAGGCGCGAGCTTCTTAAGTTTCGCTCACGAGCCAGTGCCATTTCAGCGGGCTCCCAGCCATCTCTGTTGACAATCACAGTAAACTAATTAGGTATTAATTGAAATTTAGGAAAGTTTATAATACAATGGAAGTTTCAATAAAATTGTCATGTGTTTTAAAACAGCTGTAAATATGAAAACTATATTAACATTATTGTACATCGGAGTAGCTGTGACCATAGACTAGAGAAAGCAGGGAAAACTATGTATCACTTTGAAATAATTAATAATTCCCTAGAAATGGGATTGTCAAACGAATTATTTCTATGTAGTATATATGCTTAGTATTAGTAAGGCAAACAAGTGACCTAAATATTCGCATGAGCATGAAACTATAATATATACTATAAATCTATAATATAAATCTAATCTTTTACAAATTCTGTAGAAATTATTTCGTTGATCAATACCTACTAAGTCGTATTGATAAACTGATCGAACTTGATTTTGAAATCTAAATCTAAAAAATTATCTAAATGTAACCGTAGTGTTAGTACCAACTCTGTTATAAGCGCAATGAAATAAGCTGTAGCTTAAGTGAACGAGGAAAATCGTAAGAAAAAACATTTTTTTTTTAAATATTGTCCTTATTAATCTGTTTGACATTTCCCTTTTTTTTTAATATTGTCGATTTGAAACTATTCAACGCAATTGGTAAACTACTTTAGAAATTTACAGAACATTTTGCGCCGTTTATTGAAATACATAATAATATGTTGGTGGTGTAATAATATGTCTATAGACTGCGCCCTGGACGTGAAGTACAAGGCACTTATGAAGTTTAATTTATTATTTCAAAAGCTACAAAACATTTCGGTTTGTTAGAGTATCTGAGTCAATTGTGGTGGTTTGGACAGGTAGAGAGATTACACATGAAGAATTAGCATAAGGAATACACGATGCCAGTATTGGTGAATGCCCGTTCCGAGGGAGAGGAAGAATGACCTGTTATAAAAATTTATTTTAATTTAATTTAATTTAATTTATTTATTATTTTATTATAAAAATGAAATAAAATAATAATAACAATAAGTTCATTATAAAAATAAAATAATAATAGCAATAACAATAAGTACATTATAGAAATAAAATAAAATAATAATAACAATAAGTTCATTATAGAAATAAAATAATAATAACAATAACAATAAGTTCATTATAAAAATGAAATAATAATAACAATAACAATAAATACATTATAGAAATAAAATAAAATAATAATAACAATAAGTTCATTAAAATGTAAAATGAAACTACCTAGAATGTTTGAGTTAAAAATTATACTTACACATTAAAATCATAATTATACTTATTTACGAATTAGACACATAAATTATACGAATTAAATGATTTATATCTATATCTTTATATTTATATCTCCTAATTCATACATGGTATTCGAACTCAGGTCTATATCCAGCAGTGGAGTGAAATGATCTCACTCCAATTTGTTTGTAAATTTACAATTAACAATTATGCATCAGGAAACCGGCTACGTCCAAATACGGCATGCGAGAAATAATATGTAAATATAATTGAAAAATTAAATTAAAATCCCATCGGCCGATTAAAACTATTCCAAAAGTTTAACGATTTTTTAAACAATTTTACCTGCATTTATTGCAAATATGTGCCAAAGCAGAAAGCTTGCGATCATATTCTATTATTTTAGCATTAATATAGTCCATCTGCTGCTGTATTCTCTCTATTTCTATCTTTAATTCCTCAATTTCAGCCTCATAGTCTCTTTCTGTTGAAGTTGAAGAAGAGTCACTATCATTGCATTCATCTTCCTTATCGTCACCGCTAGTATCGCCAAGCTCATAATTCATATTGATTCCGGGCATATTATCTATTTATTTACATATATTTCACTTATTACGGTCGCTTTAAATTTCAAACAATGGCCGTTGTGTTAGGTACTGAGATCGTACCACGATCGCGGCGCGATAAATCACTAGTGACGCGCGTCAGGGCTGAAAGCCGTCTGGGGTTGGTTGGAGGGGTACGTTCTACGCTTTCCAAACTCCTACAAATTATCGCATGCGCATTAACACCACCGGCATCGATTTTAGCGCCCACTCAAACGAGGTCAGCCGGGGTAGGGAGTTGCGGAGCTGCGAATTGCACGTGATATCGAATAAACTTCGATTTCAGGCCTTTCAAATGAAATGCTTAAATCCTAATTAATATTTACAGTGAAAAGAATGCAAAGTATTGCTACGCCAATTTTTACCCAGACACCCAATACAAATCAAATTAGTTTTTATAATACAATTTGGTCTCTAAAATCTCTAAAGGAATACCCTCATAGTAATGACGGTAAGACCATTGATTTTACGATGTATTCACGCTTTATGTTTATCAGCGATGTTGTTGAAGAACTACTTTATCTCCTCTGATAACGACGCAGATGAATGCATTAACTATGTTTACAATCAAACCTTGTTTGTCAATGATTATTGTCGCTGGTAAAATTTAAGGGTTCAAAGAAAGAAATGTCGGCGGAAACATTTCTAGACTTAACATGAAAAATCTTATTGATTGACATTCTTGTGCTCGCGACAGAAATTCGAAATTTGCATTGAAATTTAGAGGTGAAGATTTTTTGGGAGATGCAATTTACAAGTATATTACTATGTAGTTATTCTTTTAAACTAATTAAAAAGATCTACATAACATGAATAACGTACATAATATGAATACATAATTTAAAAGATCTACATAAGGTCTACGTACATAATTTCCTGCTACTGTTGCTACTACTCTTTATAGAAAGAACTTTTCTTTAAGCGCTAAATCTTGACATTTTCACATTGTTACATATTTGACATTTGGTATGTTCAGGATAATTAATGTTCTATATAAATAAAAATAAATCGCTAAATGTGTTGCTAAGCGCAAAACTTGAGAACGGCTGAACCGATTTGGCTGATTTCTTTTTTGTTGTATTTCATGAAGTCTGAGGAATGTTCTTATGGAGAGAAAAAACGTAAAAAATACGAGGAAAATAATAAAAACTACAATTATCTTTTAACATGCAAATCACTCTTTTATACATAGTCATGGACTTAGAAAATGTTCGAAGAGTATATTTTACAGCACAAAATGTATTACAACGAGCTATTCAATCACCGTCTACAACCTTGATCAGTATTTTTTATACGTGTCAGAATGGTGATTTTGCCAGAATACTGCTATAAGTACTCAGAAATGCCAAAATATTATACTTGGAATCAATCCTCAAAAAAATTTCAACGACGGAAACAAGGAAAACCAGTTCCGGGTTACCCCAATGTGTATTCTACCAATGCAATTGGTCGAATTTATTCAGTCCATCCAAACAATGATGAGTGTTTTAGTGTTTAGTGTATGTTGCATTCTCCCGCGTCGGAAAACCTTCAGATTTATTTAATCGCGCGCCAAGTAATCAATAAAAAAACATCGTGTACATGCCAAAAGGCGTTACAATTAATATATTATCACAATAGATATTATTAAACTTTAATGTTATTTTATTTCCGTTAGACTGCGACAGACCAATAACTTTTGACAGAAATAAATCTGTCGGGGCAGCTATTAACATAGAAAAATCAGCGTAACTTTGTTTTAGAGAGATAGGGCAGAACGAGGTGTGCCGGGACAGCTAGTCAAATATAATAACTTATTACCTTATGGCACATATGTATTCAGCAAAATTGACAAATGACAATACTCGCTTCCCTATGTTTAAAATAAACTGACGCTGAGGCCACGTTCAACGCTCAAACATAGCAGCCAGGATGCAAGAGGTGAGCGAGTGGAGGTGGGTACATTAAAATGCGCATGTCTCCAGCCTCCGAATCGATTATTTTGTTGAAACTATCCTTGGAACAGAAAGTAGGTCATCAACGTCATCAAATTCATATTCAACGAATAAATCTACTCTGTTGGTAACCTCCATGCCATCCCAATTCTGAACAACGTTATCTTCTCGTGTACGAATAGAATTTTCCCACCTATTATTTGAATTCTATTTTGAGATTGATCTGTGACTTGTAAGATCCATTTTACTGCTGTTGTTGCTCACTTCTTATCTGATATTAGAGTAGCATACTGTTTATTTTTATCGATGTCTTATTTTACATATGAATATATTATGCGACGTTGTTGGGTAGATAACAAAATAGGTCAAGCGGAATTTTAAGATACACAAATAAAAGTCAATTATTTAGGATAAAGTTAATTATTTAGAATATTTGACTCAGGTTCGTTACTTGTAGCTTAAAGCTTGTCGCTTTAAACGACACCTTTTTGATTTTATTTTTTTAATTATATGATAGGCTTAAATTTGGCCCCGATCCTGCCCGATGGGAAATTGCGTCCTAAGATAGGCGCTTAGCTAGGAAATTCTGTTAAGCGTATAATTATCATGCAGTAATGATCAGGTTTAACAATTGAATGAAACTTCTGCTAACTGTCAGAATACAGAAAATGAATAAATTCCGGGGTTAAATAGTTGTTAAGGAACCAATAAGGATGGTGAACTGTGATAATAAACATGCTACAGATATAATTATACAAACGATGATCACTATATTATAACATTGCAGAAATTATAGATGTTTCACGTTCAAGAGTTCTTTGGTATACTAGATGGTAGTAAGGTAAAAATAAGAGACATGCCTCTGTAAGGTGAATAGAGATAGGAAAAAAGAAATTTAAAGGATGTGTTAATATTAAAGTGTGGATTGCACACTCACCCGCACGGTACGAAAACTTGTCCAAATCTCTGTGGCCAAATAGGAATGTGTGGATAATTTTTGTTGCGGCTATAGAAGTCAACTTTTTTCGGCTTTCTGTCCTTGGGCATAATAAAAATAAACTTTTAACACCAGTGAGTGCGGTTTAAGAGAATTCGAAAATAAATTAATGGAATATAAAAAAATGAATCAAATGACAACACATATACATAACTTAATACTTCAAAACGATAAATCGCGTTTAAAACTCGTGGATATACAGATACGACTGGCCGTCGTGCAGGGCAAACGGCCCGACTCAATCGGAGACCGCACGAGTCGCGAAATCACCGCGTTTAGCGGGACGCTCCATGTATTCCCGCATGCGCATTTCTATCTACGTCAATATCGATTCAGCCGCCCGCTTTAGCGCAGGACAGATAACGGGAATGTATTGGTATAGACAGGTGGGGGATGGGTGCGAGCTTCAAATGAAATGACGAATAGCCTCGTTTTCAGTAAAATAGGAGAATTGAATTTTGAAAGCTTAATCTAAGGCTTAGAGTCGTGAAAAGATATAGGTAAAATTAGAATTTCAGACTGCCTCGTTTGTCGAGCGGTTGCAAGCGCGACTGCCGGGAGGTCCTGGGTTCAAATCCCGGGTCGGATACTATTAGATTTTTCTAATTTAGGATTTCTAGTAGTGACTCGCAGTCTGGATCAGTGCCCGGTGTATGGCAATATTAGCTATTTTCTAAATGTAGCCCATCTAATTTCGCAATGTCTTGTCCTGGTCCCTTATTTTTAGCTCCGTGTTTTTATGTTATTTCCTTGGCCTATTGACTTGGCCGTTTGGCCAAGTTGCACTATGTTCTTGGAACGGACTAAAATTAATGAGTAAGGTTGTGCACAGCGAAAGCTATGGGCAGTAATTTTTTCATAGTAGGTATACTGAAGATTTTATTTCCTTTTTGTGTGATTCAATAGGAACACATTGAAAGTATGAGCTTAAGATAGAGCGCTGGATGGAAAGCAATTTAGAGCTAGCAATGAACATGTAATTTTCCTAATAGTAGGTACTTCTAATGTCGCGCTGGGACAAAATCATGTGCGATATATATTTTTTAATGCGCCCACAGCCACGGCCAAAGCACTTCCCTAAACCTCGATCTTCGATTAGAGACATTAATGACGCATTTGAGCGGTCTGTAGTTGATGTACGCAGACAGGAAATAACTCGTGAAAAATGGTAATTTATTAGTTACGTTTGAGTCCCATGGAATAGGTAGTGAGCCTATTGCCATACACCGGGCTCCGAGTCACTACTAGAAATTCTTATTTAGAAAAATTCAATAGTACCCGACCCTCATATAGTACTTACAATAAGTTAATAACTAACTAATTTAACGAAAAAATATTCACTAGAGATAATTTATTTGGCACAGCAACGTTTGCCGGGTCAGTTGAATATTTGGCACTCGGTTCTTTCTGTCTGCCTGGTAAGAAATTTAACGTGGTAATACGTATTTGAATGCAGATCTAGGAACACCAGACCTATCTCGATCACGTAGGTAAGATACAGGCTTAATTTAAAGGGAATGAAAGATCATCAATGAAGTATGTCGGGTGTATAAGGATGGAGATATATAGCACTCAGTGCTGTCAGCATACCCCGTTACGGACCTTATGAGAGGCGTGGTGATCTAAGAACAATAATGAATACTGTAATTATTTTATTTGTCATCATTACTACGGACGTAGAAGACATGGATGGTTATTGATATCATAACGTACACGTGCCAAAAAGCCAGGGAGGCGGCTTTTCGCGATCATATCGATCGGCGGCCTCTCGATTCCGCCCCCACCCTGACTCCTCACAAAGGATGTCTCTCCCCAGCCGGGGCGCCCGCTGGCTGGGTGTTCCATTTCATTAGCTTCGAGTGTGTGGGTGTAACGGAAATTGAAAAGGCTCTGCCTTATATCAATAAAGTCGACGTGTGTAAATATATTTAGTTCGCAGTATCCAAGACACTTTGTATTTATTACTTTAGGTATCAGAAACCACCTTAGAAGAAAACAATCATAGAATAATATCAAAAACGTAAATAGATATTCCATTACGATCTTAAAGAATACAGAAACTGTTTTATGATGATTATTTTTTTCTTTCTCTCTCTCTCTCTCGACCCTTTTATCACTCCACTGTTGGAACACGGGTCTGCTCTCAGCGTTGAGGTGGGCAAACCAATATGGCGTGGTGGCATGGTGGTTAAGTGCGGGTTGGCAGACCACACGCCTTAGACCTTTTTTTTGTGAACCTTGACCACTGCAGATTTGCTCATGATGTCTTCCTCCACCGTTATAGCAAGTGATACTTATTCTTACAACGCACATTTTTCTAAAGAAGTGTGCTCCATAGATTTGAACCCGGGATCAAGGATTGAGAGACTGAATTCTGAGCCACTAGGCTATCACTGCTGATCGTAGATAATTTATCTCGTTAGTAATAGATTTTTGAATTCGATGGAATGCGTGCTCGGATCTCACATTTTAGTGATTAATATTTTATGTCAATTTGATTTGGCCTGCTGGTCCGCAGTTTTGATTTTCCAAGACGCAACATCAGGTTTTCTATATCAACTCAACTTTGCTTATGTTTTTTCTTGCCTTAGCTTCTAATCTTAGGTTAACAATTATTTTTATTGGTAATTCACTCTTTAAATATATAGTTATGCGAGTATATGTATAGTTCATTATTAACATGGCGAGATTGTGATGAATTATTTTTATAATGTTATGAAAAATACTTGCTAGGTAAGCAACACTACGCTACAGCGATGGAAGTTTAAGTATTATCTCTGTATTTTCGTCCTTGGTAATTTGTGACATTTCAATTCTTACTTAATCATTATATTGAAAAAAAGAAGTAAGAAAATATGAATTTTCGTACCGTTTTACCAGCTGGATTAATGTACCTACACGAACAGTTATATATTGACTTAGATGTGTTATCCTTGTTCCAATATTTGTATTAACTGACAGTAGTCCTATTCTTTTATTGATGCCCGGGGTATATTACTGATATTCAGACCCAAATAAAAATATAGCGCTTCTGAAGTTGAGAAACCAAAATGTCGGACAGGAGCGCGGGCGAGACGCTGGGGACTCGCATGTGAATACTTGGTTCAGAATTGATATGAAGTGCCGCACGCCATAAACGTAGGTGGAATGACGGTATAAGCTGGACACTGCTTGCGATCGAAAAGCTGGAAATCGAGCTCAGTGGCGTGCTATTGGAAAAGTTGCGCCCAGCAGTGAACGAAAACGTAATGACAATGATGCTGGGAAATTACTAAAATAAATTCGGTATGGACAGTTCAACTGATCTCGTAATGAATTGCAGGCTTAGCTGGAAAATATTAAAATATTTTAAAATTTGTTTTAAAACTAAACGATGACGAACAGAATTAGCGATAATAACGTTCCAGAGTAAAATATAATTCAATTTAGGTACTAATTACATATACCATAAATATGGTATGTATCACTATTATTCCATTTTTAACAATGAAGGACTATCCATTAGGTGCGACTATCCATTATTTTATCCATCATTCTTTGGCAGTTACTATTATATTTAGGTACTTAATTAAATCAGTTCTGAATTTTATAACAAGACATAGCGAATAGCAAAATTTTCCATCGGTTCGGCGTTTCATATCGATCCGCAGACTCCCGACTCCCGACCCCCTACTCCCTACTACCGCCCCTTCCCATTCCCCCGTTACAAAGCCTCCCGCCGGATGCCGGACACATGCGCCGTTCGAGTTTCCAATTAGAGCAACATAAATGCGTACATACGTTAATTAATTGGGAACGTTCTTTGTTCACGAGTATATCAATTTACTAATAGAACCGAGTTTCCACCCAAAACCAACGTTAACAAAGAATCATTAAAACACCCGATGAAACAATATTACCCGTGGAGTTAATTAATTAATTAACTGCACTACATCATCTAAGCTCTTTAGCCAAAAATTATGTTTTCAGAAACGTATGAAGCTCATTGTATGTTTTTAAACATAACGAGTTTTTTATTCACTAGTAATATTGAAAATGAAAGAATACTAATTCTAATAATAATTGCACGCACGCACGCTTCAAGACTTGTGAAATCAAAATTACGAAAATTCCGACCTATAACCAGGTAGTAGGCACTTCACTATAATTTTCAACATTCACTAATTGAACATAAAATATATATTATGTAGGTTTCCCCTACATATAATACACACTTTTAAAATATTTTCTTAAACAAGTGTATAAAATCCATTTGTTGAGTGTCACACAAAGTTGTAATAAATATGTACATAGTATTACTTATTTGAAATAGTTCGATATTCACACGAATTACTCATTAGTGGACTAACAATTTTTTGAACATGAAGTGAACATGATATAATTTGTATATTTAACTAACAAAATATTAGAATTGTTAATAATTACCCTCCAAGAATAGATATTCCGCTCCTGGGTTGACGGCCGCCCCGCCGATTGCGTCTACGACCCCTGATATTATAAGGAGCCGGCCTTATATCGTCGGACATTAAAAGATATGTGACGTTTTTACCAAAAGAATATAAAACACTTATACAAAATAACTCAATGTTTCAAACAATATAGGACGCGGCGACCATAATAGCCTGATAGACGGCACGACGACGCACGCACGACTAACCAAAAGAGGTAGGAAAAGCTAATGTTCTTAAAATCAATACAAGCGTCTGGAGCAACGCTGCCTCTCTATCTAAAAGTGTATATGACGCACGTACGGTGTTGCCACTTGTCTTGATCGAATTATGAACACAGTCGCCATCTACTTTCAAACTCCCCATATATCCACATATATTTTTTTTCTAGGTTTTCTTTCGTTCTGTGAACGTCCCAGGATGCTTTCTTTATTGAACAATTTGTACGAAATTTAGTAGATACACATTAATGGATAATCTCATCTTAAAGAAGCTAATTTTACTTATTCCGATATATAGTTGTATGACAGTTGAGGCGTTTTTCTCATTTCTGATTTTTAACCGAGGGGCTTTTGTGGACTATTGGAAGGCCTTTGACTCCGTCGAAACGTGGGCTGTTCTAAAATCATTACAGCCATGCCAAGTAGACTATTGCTACATCGAAGTATTGAGGTGTTTTTACGACATCGATATTATATGTTTCCATGTCCCGGCACGTATAACCATCGCAGTATTGTCGCCCTTTCGATAAACACACACCGTGACGATTCATGCCCAGGTTCGAGTCGCAGTAAGCGGCTACGAATCGATCGAACAGCCTCTCGTCCCTGTTTCTCTGAGCGGAGTAGGAAGTTCAGCCCGTGCTTGGCCTCATTCCTATTTGTCTCCCTTCTCGCTTATTCCGGAACTATTTGAGATAACGATCTGTGAATGGCTGCAAGCAGAAAATGGGTGCGACAAGCCCAGGACAGGGCGCGATGGCATTCGTTAGAGCAAGCATATGTCCAACAGTGCACTGAGATAGGCTAATGCTGTTGTTGGTTTGCCCAGCCGTTGATCATTAATGAAGTAAAAAATGCAACATCACATTTTTATGTAAGTATTCTGCATTATATAATTATATTACATTCACAATTCGCCTTTGAGATAAATAGCTTGCTGCTGGTAAATTTGGACTATGGTATCATTTGTTTTGATTTCCTCTGAAAAGCTATTGCAGAGACGCATCAATTTTTATTTCTTGCTTCTGACAGCAGTTATGAATGTCATTTAAATCCATTTTTTTACCTCGCAAACCTGTATTGTTTAGGGCAATTTGTATTACAAGACAATTGTTTATCCCAGTGAGTTTTATTTATAATACCAAATAACATTTTGATATTTTCGAATGACTGCCAGATAATTTTTCTCCATTCAATGGTGTACGGTATGTTGATCTTAGGATTTTCTCTTGGAAATTATTAACATATTTTCAATTGCTCCCGAGTAATGTTTCCAAGATGTCGTCTAAATCAAATATTTATAAGCAAATATTTCGCCCCTCTATATTGTACTTGTTCCAAAGGTATTCCATTCTATTGCTTGAAATTTTATTTTAAAAAGCAATATTTCCTTCACTTCTCCCATCGTCAGTATATCTTAGTCTACTGCTGGACATAAACCTCGCCTAATGAGCGCTCTCTAATCCTGCCCTCGGCTTGTTATCGGCAAGCTGTTTAACAATCGCTAATTACTCTTCAATTATAGATTTATCTTCTCGCTTAAGAATAAATTAAAATCTGTATTTGCAAAAAAAACTCATTGACTTAAAATGTCTGGTATACTGAAGCTGGGCACAGGGACACTGGTAAGTAAAAGTGTACATAAAATTAACCGCTTTTGTGTATAAACGAAATGTATTTTATGAATAATCCGTTACCCTTGTATGTATATTATGTGTACTTAAAAATATCAGCGCAGGCCCCAAAAAACCATTTTCAAATAAGAACATAATATCATAAACAGCCCCAAATTTACTAACAAAAGGGAAAACCTGTGGTGAAATGTTGGGTCTTAGTGGGTCTTCTTTTGTATGACTACGCTTTTCCGAAGCATAAATTCTATTCAATAAATTATATTCATTTCTATAAAGAGAAATACTTTAGCGTCTGCTTTGTACGTTTTCCTTTTGTTAGAAACGCGTGGGGCTACTTAACGACCTTTTCATTGTAATATTTCTATTTTAGGGATCTTTGATAAGAATCTCTTCAACGTCTTCTTTTCATCGTTTGAAAATGCGGCAACAATGTCGTTTTGTTCGTGTTCTATTTATATAATATAATAAATACGTGATTTTGTTTACCTCTTCGTAAAATCACGCCTATAATCCCCGAAGGGCTAGGCAGAGAAGTGTAGTATATTCGAACGTTCACGTGCCACTTATAATATTATTTTATTAACTCTTCAGTGTCAGGTATCCGAAGGTGGTACTGAGCGTTTTAAGATTTGTCTATGTTAGTTTGCAGTTGGCTCATTATCTCACAACAATAATAGCCTAATAAAATTAATATGTATATCGATGAAGAATAACTTGATGCTTATTGTCAAACGTTTAACTGCCATAGTATGTTAGTTTGTGTAACAGGGGTCGCTACTATAAGCTACAGCTAGGCCGTAATTTCTAAATAAGGAGAAGTGATTTGTGGTTATGGCGTCATGTGCCCTACGCGCATGCGCTGTGCCTCCTGCGCCGTGTGTTTTCTGCGCACCTCCAACGCGAAATACATATGTATATAACGCCCTATCCACACAGCTGACAACTGCTCCCAGCTCTGTTGTTCTCTGAGACCGCTGTCGCTGGTCAGCGACTTTTAGTGCACCTACAGTTTATTTTCATAAGATTGTCTTTAAAGTAACGTTCGTAAAAAAGGGTTAATATTCTATGTCTTGTAGGAATGCTTGTAAACGACCTCTTTATTTTCAAATAATTTATGTATTGAGGACTTTTTTGTAGGTCTAGTAAGAATCAATATCTTTGTAACATATTGTTTTTGCGTGTTGCTAATCATTATGCCAGCACATGCGTATAAAACATTCCGGTAGCGCAATATCTTCATTTATATCATATGATAGGCTAGAGTTCGGCCGCCGCCCCGCCTGATGGAAAGCGCGACTGCGCGGCGTCCCAAGATGGAGCCAC
>DWME01004312.1:0-16559 GCA_018244795.1 Parelbella ahira ahira
ATCCCACAAAGAACTTTACCGATTTTTACATACATTACTTTAAAGCAAACGAGACTACTGCTGGACATAGGCCTCTCCAATTGCGCGCTACTGAGCTCGATCTGCTGCTTTCATTATATTATTCTTTAAAATCGGTTTAGCCCTTTCAATAAGAAAACCTATTAGATCGCCAACGTAAAGGCTAACTTTCACATTTATAATATTAAAGATTAAATTCCAGATTTATCCCGTTGGATAACCCACCTATTCCCTGTATTTCACTGCCACGTGGCATAATTTAATTCCTGCGTTTGACAGCTTCGAGTGTTCCCCTATACACCCATGGGGTCTTATGAATTTATGTTCGCAAGTGCCCAAGTTATAGCTTCACGCCTCTGGTTACAGGATTTAGTACCTACGGCCGATCTTTTGTGTGATGTTTTAATCTATTTAGACCCTATTTATAATCCCTACTCTACTCGCTCTACTCCTTCTGATCTGGTTGTCTAGAAGAAATAGCTTATTACCGATGAAACTGCCAGTTGTATCGTCCTTTTCCTGTTCGTGTTACTCTTTTCTTAATGGGGTAAAATAAGTTTAGGGGATAAGTAACTGTTAGTACTAGAGAAGCATATGTCCAGTTGTGGGTTAATAGAGACTGGTGTGATGATGACGATTCCACATCCGATTATTCCACAATTCTACAATACTCGTACAACATAACAGATGAATCGTGGGACTACGCACTACTATTGCTCTGCCTACGCTTTTGGGAAATATAGGCCAAACGCTATATACTCGTAATGTATGTTATGTAATGAAGAAAGTTATATTCAGTAAGAAGAATAGTTTATAAAAGAAACAACAAAAGGATCGCTGGTGATGAGAGCGATGATGGTAAAAATTAAAATAAGCGAAAGGAGGTGATGTTTGGACAGTTTTATCCGCGTATTTAGCACTGCACTAAATGCTAGTGTTAACAAATAATTAGCGTGCCGTATATAATTGTGTTATTAACACGTTCCCGTTGCAATGGCCGCTATTTCTGGACTCAGTTAGCGGATCGTCTGCGACACACGCGCAGAAAGGACGTAGGATAAAAAATAGATCCTTTACGATTCGAATGATACTTTGTTATAAACAAAGAATGTATAATAACCATAATGTCTCATAATGATATATAGATATAAATGTATATGGATTTCCTAATTTGAGTATATAAATGGTTATAAAATGGCATATCGCTTTGTTAATTTAAACTGTTCGGGCGGCGTCATCTTTTGACAAATTTCGTTTCTGACAATAGTCTATGTGTTATTCCACGTCATAATTAATCTGTGCAATTTGCATCCAACTCTGGGGATCCAGCAGCATCCCGCCACCTTTTCAACGTATTATTTAAATATGTGAAAAATACATGCAATGTATGAAAATGCATATAAATTGCATTTCATATGTTATTCCCTTACAGTGTGTGTCGCGAGAGTCAGATGATGGTAACAGTCGCGTCGCCGCTAGACATTAAATTATTCATAACAAGATGGGTGGTTTATTTTTACAGGGGAGGTTTTAGGGAAGTATTCCGCGTTTTATTCCGGGTCTGCACAACGTCACTGCGCTTCTGCGGGGGTAGGCAGATGTTGTTTTATTACGGTTGTATTATTGTAGAGATCTATTATTTTCTTCTACATATGTTTTACATGAGGGTATGGATTTGAATAATATACGATTAATTATTATTAAAGGCTTAATAAATATATACATATATAGGCCAGTACATATATGTGTTAAATTAAATCAAATCCGTTTATATGAAGTGAGCTAATATCTTAAACATATAAAAAATCACGTTTTCTGACGTAATCGAACACAATTATTATACAATGTGTATTATTTACGTATTCCGATATACCCTGTCATTGCTCAAACAGTGTCGAACCCCGGTAAATCAGAACGCGCCGTCACCACGTATTTATCAGCGCGACAGTTGGCAGCGGCGCAAAAGTGCTCATCAATTACATTGTAGCATTTCGTGAATTTTATTTATGTAACTATCTCGTTAATGTGTTATGTATTAATTAATTAATCAACATGTTTATTGCATGTATACATTGTAGCTATGATATAATTACATACTTATTACAAACGGTAGCAATGTTACATAGTAGAATTGTTTACAATAGCGACCAGTTCTCGCTCAAAGGGGTAGATAGAGGAGTGTAGTGCACTCCCACGTTTCACCAGTTACGTTTAAGTCCCATGGAATAGGTGGTGAGTCTATTGCCATACACCGGGCACACATCCAGACTACTACAAATTCTACTATAATAATACACTTCTAATATCACCGATTGAAGGATAATTTAAACCGAAGTTGACTTAACACTACCGTGCCCCCAAAAGTCATAACTTCACCGTTAAACATTGCTCAAAATAGTTTTGAAGCGTCGAAATGTACGCCTATTATTAATGGAGACGCATCCAGGTCGGATGCCGCTCTGCCAAAACGCGTATGACGTGATTTTGAGCCGCTGACAGTTCTGACGCGTTGGCATATTGCGAACAAATGAAATAGCTCTGTCCGGTGCCGTTGTAGTGAGCGGACGTCATAATGAGGCGATTTACCCGTCAAATCATATATCCACGTCCGAAAAATCATATACCTACACACTCAAAATATTTTAAGTAAAACAATGAATTGTGTTCGTTAGTGCGTTTGCTTTTCGATTTGTAACTGCTCTGATAAAATATTTACGCAGTTCATTATACATTTAGAACGTTAAATTGAAGAATAGAATTGTTAGAATAACACGTAATGTATTCGAGTGAAGTTCATGAAAGTTATGTTCAATTTGTCTGATTTTCGATATTGACAGTTAACAGTCATAAATATTGCGCAATATTTGCTATTGTGCAATTAGTATTGATCATCCACAGACGATATAGTATTTATTATATCGCTACAACAGGCCTCTTGGGGGTAAACAGAGATCACAGAAGGCCGAATATCTATCCTTACAGACCTGAGCTTGTTTTCCACTCATTACTCATTTCATCCTTCGATTTTGGAGTATTTTGACTCTTCCATTTGCCAGTAGGTATAGATATCCTAAATTGTATTAATATTGAAAACATTGTAAAGTTCTTGCATTTGACTTAGATATTAAATCATTTAGGCGAGTCTAGACAGTAAGGCTTTTAGGGAAAGCTATTAGCGACACGCTTTTAGCTTGCATTAGATACTAGACGATTTAATAGATAGCGAAATATATGACGTCCAATTTTTATAGTCAATAGTCGCCAAAGCGGTCTGCAGGTAATATCACACCTGTAATCTCCGGAGGGGTCGGCCGAGGAGGGTTACACTGCCACGTTTCACCAGCTATATTTACGTCCCATAGAATAGGTGGTGAGCCTATTGCCATAGGTACACCGGGCACAATTCCAAACTCCGAGTCACTACTAGACATTCTAAACTAGAAAAATCCAATAGTACCTGACCCGGGCTTTGAACCTAGGATCTCCCAATCGGTAGTCGCGCTTGCAACCACTCGATCAACGAGGCAGGCAGCGCGAGTGGTCTGTAGCTGTAGGTAATCTTTGAAAATCTTTGAGTTCTATCTACCGCTATGGGCGATAGGGTTGATATTATTTATGATGATTATATTATTTAGATAAATTGTAATGTTTTAAAAATTAATTTGTGAAATGCAAACGTTCAAGGTTATAATACTATGATAAAGTAAATGCCTGAGGGTCGAATACCATTTAATGTTCCCGAGTTTAATTGTGTATGAGTTTTTGCAAGCGCTGATCTACAGGTCCTGGGTTCGATTCCCGGGTCGGGTTCATTACTTTGCTTTCCCCGTCATGGAATAATTAAGACGATAAAAAAAATATATTTCCAACAAGAACCACGTCAGGTGTTTAAAGAGAGAGCTGTTTGGCATTCAGTGTTCCTTGCCTACTCCCTAAGAAAGCTAGCAAGACTATACAATAATAAAAATTATCTTTACAGCAAAAAATAAGAAATCAAAGAAAGACGGAAAAAGAAAGAAAAACGTAACAAAGTGAAACTCGCGAACCTCACGGTGATATTACAAAAGAATTTTCCTTTTTCAAATTTTAAAAGAACCGTTAATAGGACGGAATATTCACGAACTTATAAATATTCAGTGGATTAGACGGTATTGTCTTATCCTCTAACAGCTTCTACGCTAGGGTTGGCATAACTGTATTAATATTTCTCTTAAAAAAAAAAAAACTTACAACCTCATGGTTATCATTCGTGAACGCGCGAAAAATGTATAATTCCATTACGATTTTACAGGTCTTTTTCTCTCTGCCGTGAATTCGCGGGAAATGTAAAATTTCATTACGATTTTTTCTTAGACGGTTTGATTAAAAAAGTATTAGAATGTTTTTTAGAATGAAAGTTATCTGTTAAAAAAGTTTCTAACAATGAGCTCAGTTATTTTAGAGTAAATGTGACAGACAAATGTGATTCTTAATTCATTTATGACTACTTATTACTGGTGCATATTAAAATGTAAGTTTCTGATTTTATGTTTATTTTAACCCGCACTTGACCAGCAGACCATGGGCTTAATATTGCTAATTCTGAGAGGAGACCCGTTGTTTAACATTGAAACTTTTCGAAATCGAGTTATGGAGATGTCTTTTTCATAAATCTATTGTCTGTAAAGATTAACTGATAAAAGTTTTCAAAATAATTGTATTGAACATTTCTTATGCGGAATTCTTGTTTTATCGTAAATACAAAAGTAAAACACATTAATTAGTCTCGAATTACTTATTCATTGAAATATTTTGTACTATTATTTTTAACTGTTTATTACGATTATTATTTTTAATATCTTGTTACCGAAGAGTGAGAACCCTACTGATGCTAATGAATAAGGAACAGCAAAATCCTGACGTCGATTCGTGTTTTTAGCTTTTCGATTTTTGAAAATGACCAATGTTTTTTTAATTTAAATTTTAAAATGTACTAATTTGAATAATCGAACGAGCAAGCGAATGATTGTTCGAATGAATGCCTCGGGCATCAGTGTTTAATTGTAAATGTCAAGTTTGAAGTCACAGGAATGTAGTTTAACGTCAAAAATCTTTTACTTTAAATTAATATCATTTGCTATAACAGTGAATGAAAACATGTTATGGAAACCTGCATCTCTTAGACTTCTCTCTTTCTTTCGTTTTAAAAAATACCTGCTTTATGGAGTCACCTGTTACATTTGTCAAACCGCGCTTCTCATCCATCATGATCATTAAAATAATGATAGTGATGATGATTGAGTGTATCTATTAAAGTTTTATGGAATATGGGTCATCTTAAAACATTCATAATTCAAAAATTCATAATTCAGAAATCGGATATCAGAAATTTAACCGAAATAAAACCGTTAATGTTAATATTTTGCGCCAAAATTATTGGCCTACTATTTACCTACTTGGTAAATAGTAGGTAACATTCAAGGATAGATAGTATGATAGTCAACAAGAAAAGAAGCGTAAATATAGTTAGAGAAAATAAATAATTTAATTTTTTAAATGTTATGATAGCACGAGCCGCCCTCTGTTGTCGACAATGCCAACCTTCTGCATCCACGCTATAAAACCTCTATTCTGACGCATGTCTGCTTTCTTCCCGCCAACACATTCTGCTAACGGACGTACATGCCAGGCTGTAAAAAACAAATTTAGTAAAATATATTATTTTAGTTGTATTACGTTCCCAAAAATCAATTAGTTATTACCAAAAGGTTGATTCTTGACCGCATTATTGATTTAAGCTACAGCGTTGATTGTAATATTTATCTTTATAATTATAACATCATATCCATTAGTTCGATGTGTTATCACTTGTATTAAAATTAAAGTTGTTGTTAAACTGAATACAGCGCCATCTATATAAAAATTTCGAACTACACCGGCTGCAGAAATTACTCGGAAATTTATGCGGATTCTGGCAAAACCGAAAAGCTTCCTTAAAAATTACACTAGATGGCGGTAAGCACGCGTACAAAATATTCACTTCCAGGTGTCTACTCAAAGCATTGTACAGTTTCGTTTTCGTTATGAATTCACTTCATTTCATCTGAAAGAGCATAGTTAACTGTGAATACATTTGCGTTTGAAGAGGTCATGTTTGTGAGTCATCAAATGGATATTTTTAGCTGACCATGGAGAGAATAATATTTTGCTTTTGCCGTTTTTATCCTTCAGAATAAACATACCATATTAATGGTTGCCTAGTGGCTTAGGCTACAGATAATAGATAAGTGTTGTATCATATAAATTAATAGACGCTAAATATTTGATAGAGATGATATACTTGTAGGTCTCGGTGTACAGTACAGTGCGTCTTCCATGAGGGTCCTAGCTTGATTACATAATAATAATAATAATTAATAAACAACATCGCATTAAAACATTGGTGAGATATTTAATTGTAATTTTTTAGCTGCACCTATTTTTATTATTATGTGTTTATAAAAAAAATCATATGTATTTGCTTACCAACACCAGTCACGCACGAATGATGGTCAACTTTGCAATGGTTGAGAAAGGTTTTTAGATCGCCGGTAGAGGTCGCTGCGCACTGCGGCTCGTACTTATCCGTGCATGTGATGGGACATTGGTGGGTACAGGAAACCCCGTTGATGTCCACATTGAGGGATCTGCGATCATAGTCAATTGTATTTACATATTAAAAATAGTTATGTGTATGTCGGTTCGGGCTTATATTTAATATCCCTAGTCTAGAAGAATGAAAAAAATTAAAAATTAATAAAAAAATTAAATTGTATTTATAAATACGCGACAAACATTTATTTCTATGCAAACATGTGTTCGTTTTGATTTGGTAGTAGTTTTCAATGCCTCTTTGAGAAATACAGTGCATCTATTATTTGATTTTAGATGAGCATATCTGAATAATTTGTGATTTCAGAAAAAAGTCATTAGCGAAAAGTTCATAACTTCTTCAAGGTATTATTTGTTATCTATGTATTTACTTAAAGACCACATTTAAGTAATACGATCATGATGTGATTTTGGACTGAACAAGACTCTGAAATAGTAGACCTTTAATTAGGTGGTATAGAAACTGACATAATAATTCCTTCTTTACCTTCTAGACGAGAAGCTTCTGCGTGGTTCTTCTTTAGCATTCATATACGGTAGTGCTATCGGCTGGAGCATGGGCGGCCTTCTTTCAGAGCGGTAACCGATGTGGTCACATCTACTCTCCTCTACCAATTTATACCCTGCGAGAAAGATGAGATTACGCCTTGGCAAACGAAGCGTAGGACGCCCTCCAGCTAGGTGAAATGACGTTATATGAATGTAAAGTGGCTGGCAGTGGTTGGATGCGAAGAGCTAAAAATCGAGGTCAGTGCCTATGTCCTCTATATAGAGGACGGGAATACGGTAATAATGATGATGATGAAGAGAGATGAATGAGAGATATTTTTTCTAAGGCTTGTGAAGTTTGCCAAACTTGCTAAACGAATATGAACTTGGTCAGCGTGGCAGACTATGGCTTTAATCCTCTCATTATAAGATCAGACCCGTGCTCCAACACTGGAGTGCAAACAGGGCCGATAGAAAAATAAGAGAGATGAACCTTGGTCAGGCGTAGAGAAGAACTAGAGTAGAACGAAACAGGTTAGATAATACATCAGCCAAATATATAGAAAATTCATGGATTCACTAACGGTTATTCGGATACTTGAAAGCGCAGTTGACTTTTCGAAAGTAACATTCGTTCAAAAACAGCCTGTATTTCCACTGCTTGTTGTCTATTTTCCCACCGCAAACAGACTGGACAGTGCTGTTGCAATCCAAGTTAGAACAGTCCAAATGTTTTGGGGCCGTCTTCCTCCTGGCGTCCTTTGTGTAGGCGTCTTCATGTTTTATTTTGCGTTCGTCCTTTTGCGCGCCCTCGTCGTTTTTAGCGGACACGAACAGGGTGTCGTCGTTAGCTGTGAACAAAAGATTGTTACTTCATTTCTTTGGATTTTTATATATTTATTTATTTGGCTACCTCATTGGTTTGCATTTCAGAAGAGGCTCTGAATTATGTCTCGTTGGTCGAGTGGTTGCAGAGAGCGACTGCTAATTGGTTGTATTGGATGGTTCAAATGTAGAATTTTTAGTAGTGACTCGGATTCTGGATGTGTATCCGGTGTATGGCAATAGGCTCACCGCCTATTGCATGGGACGTAAGCGTAACTGGTGAAACGTGGAAGCGTAGGTGCTACACTACTCTGCCGGCCCGGTCGCGGATTATAGACGTGATATTACGTTTATTAAATAGAGCAGTAATTACATACATACATATATTCATGTATGCGTTTGTGTGTGTGAAGTTTAGCGTTATTTATGAATGTATCTGTGTATATAAGAACACGTATTTGTTGTCACCCTGAAGTAAGGAACTACCACACTAATATCACTTAACATTGACGTAAGCTTTCTACAACATACTTTAAGCTGTTGCACAAAAATACTCTCCATTCCATTCTCTACCGCCAGTCATTCTCTCTTGCTATAATATTGTCTCTATGTTATTTTATTGTCCTTCTCGCAAAAATCTTATCCCCTATAGCTAATCTTAAGGTGATCATACTTTTGGGGAGGAGAAATTTGAAAACCGCATCTATGATAAGTGAATCCAAAGTCAGGTCAGGTAATGCAAGGTGAGGCTAATTTTCATAAAATGGCCATGGCACGTAAACTAAGATGAAAAATGATTTAGTAAATTGAAAAACATTTTTGTCTGTTTTAACAACACCTCTCTCAGTAGCCGGCGACCCGCCGCGCATCACATCATCAATGTGCCGATAGTTCTCGTTGACCACATCTGTTAGCTTTAACGAATCATTTTCCAAATAGTCATCAGCGTTGCGGTGCACAGGTTTTTCATTTGGTATGAACATAATATCACCAGCTGCCTCGGTAACATCGTCTGGTACCAGTGTTCTAGGAATCGGTACCGAATCTTTATTTTTATCATATCTCCCATCGTTTTCTGGTTTCGGTCCCACATACGGCTTAGTATCTTTGGCTTCGCTGTGTCCAGTGTATGTCACGAATACATCCGAATTGTTAGCGTCGAGGTGACTCGTTTTGATTGTGTCTATCCATATTACGGTGACATAGATGAAATTTAACGGATAGTATATAAACATTGCATTAGAAAATGTTGATTTTTATTATCGTTGTACGACAACGCTGTATGTTTTGTGTTGTACTGAAACCGTAGACAAAATGATAGTGAGATATAGAGGCAAGATTGGTTCTAAAAAACCTAAGCGCGATTTATAAAATGGGAGAATAATACAGATACAGGTGTATCATATAGTTTTTTGTTTGTTAAGAGCAGAAACAAGTAGGTAGTCAGAATGGCGGCTAACGTCTAACTATGGCAATTGCAATATACCCCAAACGATAAGCCATATTGAAGTATGGCAATTTTTTAGTGCTAGTTCCGGTCACAAGTTTTCTGTCACACATAGATTGGCGACCGTTCTCGAATAGGATTGTAAGAATGGGAATTTAGTAATAGGGCTGTAAGAAGGTGACTGTAGGAATAGGACTGTCGAAAGAGGACTGTAAATGTTGGTTCAGCTGAGACAAATCGTTAACTAATAAGACGATTACATAGTGTTATGAAAACGATTACAGGAGTAGGAATTATTAGTTACGTTATATCATTAAGCCCATACGTTTATGCTCTGCCTAATCTAAAACAAGTTGCACAGGAATTAATTGTTTCCAAACACTTATTATTAATAAAATGTCTATTTCACGGAACTAGCCGACCGCGTGCACGCTGAAAGACTTTCCCAAAAACGGATTTGGTACGGTTAATTTCAATTCGATTGTTCCTGCGCGAGAACAATGACTAATACTGACGCAATAACAATGGGCGCTGAATGTATAACTTGTGAACAATTGTTCCATTTAACAATGGAACACTGTGCTTTGTGAGCGTGTTTAAATTGGACCCTGATTTGGTACCTGTTCTCGTATAAGCCCACCTTGTTACCTGGATTTCAGTTGGTGACATTCAAAGGGGTTCTGGGCGTGGGCGTCGGGATTAATAAAAGCACGGGTTTTGATTTCTGGAGTCGTATTTTCGAGAATACAGTAGTCATGAACATTTATCTGCTTGTGTCGTATGTGAAAAGATGGTAATCTTGTCATAAAATGGTAAATAGTACATATATATTGTCGGTATTGATATTTCTATATACCTACACTACATATTGTTGTATACATAGATAGACTTATATGTTAAAGTTATGATCATTATCATCATCAACAGAATGATGTCTAGAAATAGAAAAATTCTTTATTGCATAGCCCCCTTAGAAGAGAAAATTAATTTTATTAAACTGTTATGACTTTTGCATGTGTTATCCAATAAAGCAGCGTGGCCCAATCTGGTTCATCTTGGCTGACATATTAGCTACAATCCGGAGATTCAAGCTTAGAGTCGGTTTTACTCTTGTCAAAACACATGGTAGTCTTCTGGAAGACTAGTTTAACTTCGTTCTTGAGGTGGATATTTACACTGTGCACATATGACTACATATCGACAGGTTGTTTTCATTCTGAACTCTTGATATTATATTAAAGTCATTCTTCAAATAATCAGTCCAAATCTGTATGGTATGGTGTAGATAAGCACATATTTATCATTAACCGAAGTTATATTGAAAAAATAAATAAATATTAGGTGAAGTAAATGAAATAATTTATAAGCGAATAAGTTACAAAAACTGATAACAGATGGAGTTACTTTCAAAATGCTTATAAAATCCAAACGTGCTATTTCCAGTAGATGGCGTTGTTCACTTATAATTCTGTTTTCCGTTTTTTATTTTATTTTTCTAATATTTTAAAAGTCTGCTGCGACCAATCACCAACAACAAAGATTGACTGATACAGAACATCAACAGCCATTAATTCCTTCTAATGTGTAAAACAATCAAATGTGTATAAATAAACAAATATTGCCTATAATGGACCAATATCAGATAGCTATAATTAGTATTTGCAACTTTACACGTTCATATAAAATTGAAAAATAAGTAGTAACACTTAATTATATAATCTCATTACTGTGATTAATGAATCGAGATAGGCTCACCACGTATTCTATGGTGAGACATAAATATATCGTCGACACAGTTTAAAATCATAAAACCATAAAATATGGTAAAACGTAACGACAATAGGTACGACAAAAGTGTTTATCACAATAATTATATGAATAAAGCTTTGGTTCATATCTTTATACCGTTCTATAATGTTATAACAAGCTACTAGGTAGATACTAGCTACTACTCCTATAATATTATAGCTATGCTATGCAATATACCTTTGTGGTTATATATTCTGCGCAGTGATGTTTCGCTATACCGAGATATGTCTTGCTATGTCTGTTAACGTAGTTATTTTATTGACATAATGAGATACATTATAGCTACGTATATGGTCACTCGAGCGTATTATAGAATATATATTGTATTACTGACTTATACTTGAATATATTATATTCTATTGACTGCCGCGTTGGTCGAATGATTGCAAACGCCACTGCCGATCGAGAGGTCCTGGTTTCTAATTCCGGTTTGCCTACTATAGGGTTTTTCTAACTTAGATTTTCTAGTAGACATTTCTAGTAGTGGCTCGGAGTACGAATCTGTGCCTGATGTGTGGCAATAAACTCACCTATTTCATAGTGGGACGTAAACGTAACTAGTGAAATGCGGGAGTGTACTACCCATTGCCTACCCTTTCAGGGATTATTAACCTATCGTCATATGCCTTGCTATAATATATTTGATAGCTCAGTCTATGCCGGTCTTTATACCGGAAGATATTTCGGTTATCTCAGCCACCAACCCTACGGACAGTTCTCTGAAATGCGTGCAAGATAAGGCGGTTTAACTAAGAAATTCACAATTTCTGGAGCGTTCTGGATATTGTGTCAGTATCATTTCATTTCGCGGAGCTAGCTTGTACCGGGCGTGCCCCGAGGGTTACGCGGTTAATTAGTCGACCGGGATACGAGTGCGGGTTTGTTCCCACTGTTAGCTAGAACGTTTTACATACTATTATTTACCATTACTATCTATTCCATGGGACGTAAAATGTAACTGTTGAAACGTGGGAGTGTACCTATTACATTCTACTACATTCCTTTGCCTATCTTTCGGGCATTATAAAGCGGGATGTTTCTCTTTTTTTTACTTACTGCTTATTTTAGTAACTACCGAGGTGTTTGGGTTCAGGCGGACGCTCCTAATGAAAAGTTAATGCGGAGATGCGTGTTCATAAGTTGGTGAGGATGATGATGATGAAGCGTTTGAATAAAATTGAGCTTCCCCACTTCGGGGACGTAGGGTTACATTCCTACCAATTCCGCCCTTAAAATTTAATATTACAGTCATGCTGTACATTAAATGGTACTATGACATTATGTTCACATAAACAATGAGACGATGGCCAACAGTGGAACGACAAAAAGGTAAGCATAAAAGGTTGTTCATGATTTATATTCGTACATTTATGTTGAAAAATATGTGTTTTTTTCAATCACTAATTGTATATACTATTTTATAGTACCTATCTCTATAAAAAATTGTGTTATTTAAAAATAAATCATGTTATTATAATTGCCTTATTTTTTTATTATCTCTACCAATATTTCGTGCAAGATTTTACTTTACATGCGTGTTAGTGTGCGTAACGTATAGTACGAACACAATACGTAATATAGGTAGGCTTTGCGTGTATTTGGCACCATTAAACGTTATCGGCATACATGATTAAATTATAGACCAGATTAATTCTGTTTGTTTTTCGGGATGACTCGATCAGTTTCAAACCTGTCCGAGCTTGTCCGTGAGCTGCCGCCGATCGCAGTGAGATTCCAAAAGATGCCAACAGTATTTGCTAAAGAAAAAGAATACACAGTATTCGAAGAATACACAGTATTCAATATTCGAAGACTATAAAGTAAGTTGTGGTTGAAAAATTTACAGCACAAACAATTCAAAGACTACGCAGCAAGATGTTACAACCGTCGCAGTAGGATGTAGCAATCGTCAATTGACGGAAACAGTTCGTCAATGGACACGGATCAGCCCCGAGGGCGACACGGACCGGCATTAGCCATTGTTAACTCAATACCTAACCTGCAAGCAGGCTCGGTGGCGGCCCTGTATCGCGGGACCTCCTTATAAACTGAACGCCAAACAATTCCACCTTAAAGAATATTCGGGAATGACGGGGTCAGCTGGTGACAGCGTTGAAAGAAAGGGGAATGATTAATAACGATGTACCGGCCATGAACCCTCGGGAACTGAATAGGGATTGTTTTGAGAGATAAGCGTTGTTATGTTCATTAGGTTTTTTAAATTTTTTGTTGTGTTAAAATATATTTTTTTACGCGTAACATAAAAATGCAGATGTTCTAGAAAATACTAAATAATAAACAGACATGTGAAGGTGTTCTTGTCGATAGGTTTGCGATGTCGGAGAAACTACACTTACGAAGCGGGTATTGTATAGAAGTAATAAGAAAGGGGTCGTTATATGTATTATACACTAGTTGTGCTTGCGACTTCATTTGTGGATTTATTGCAATTTATATGGGTTTTATATTTTTTATTAAAAAAAAAATTCTAAGATACTCCTCACAACATCACCTATCTGCCAGTGAAAGTCCCATTGAAATCGATTCAGTCGTTTCGGTTACCCGAAACTAACAAACAGACAAACATTTTATTTGCGTTTTTGTTATACATATGTACGTACTGTATATACTTTCACATGTGTCGTACTTATTAAAAACCTTTAAATTGAAATTTTGACTTTATAGACACTTTCCATTTTCGATATAGTGATATGTAGATTATATATATACATAGATACAGTACATATTGTTCCTTGTATTCTCTTATTTCTGATTCCTGTAGGGCACTAAAGTAACTATTTATTCATCTCTCTATCTCGTCTTACTGTGATCTTAAATTCATAGATGGCTTTTATTATTCTATTTATTCGCGAGAAAAACAATTTACAACCTTCTTTAAACAACATTGTGCGCACAGAGGCGAGTGGGATTTGGCATAGAAGTTAAGATTTATATAATACAAGTAAAGAATGTTGATATTCGGTACATATACGATATGTTACGAATACGATAAATGAAACGTAACAAACGTAGCGAATAATGCGTACTTTGATCTAGATTCGAATGAATTCAATTCATTTAAAATGTAAATGTTATTGGGGTTCTTATGTTAAGGAGTCTACGTGTATAAATCTCTTCTATGTACGCTGTTTGATTAGAGAATATCATGTCTATGTTAGTACAAACTTAAACAGTGTTTTAATTTGTTTAATTTCTTCCATGGTGGGATATAAATGAAAGCTGTGAACCGTGGGAGTGCACTACACTCCTCTGTCTACCTCTTTGGGCTTACAAGCGTGGTATTAATTTTTATATTATTTTAAGTTTAAAGTACTTTTTGGTTCGGGCCTCACGTGTTATACATACAATGCGATGTTCCAGATCTAGCCTAATAACTGAATACTCACGTTTTATTGTTTTCAGATAACTCCGATGACGGGCGTGAACAATGGTCACACTCCTTCAGCAGCGTCCAAAGGTAAGTTTAATATTAGCTTGGGTGAAATATCGCTATAACATACATTATGCGTCCCACTATGAAATAGGGGTGAGCCTATTTCCATACGCCGGGCACAAATCAAGTCTCCGAGCTATTTCTAGCTAGCTAACTATTAGTTATTTAATTTATAAAGAGCCGATAGTAACCGACACGAGATTAAAATCGAGAATCTCTCGATTAGCAGTCGGCGCTTGCAACTCAACCAACAAGGCAGTCAGTATATGTACATACATGCAACGAGGCTTACGATACATATAATAATATATGTTTAAGTTACGGACTGAATATAGGGAATAATAGGAAAAAACCGATAAAACGAAGCGCACTACGAGCGAAAATGAAACAGTTACAGGCTAAGGCCACGATATCTTTAAAGGGAAAGAAGAACATTATAAGATATTAGCGGTTAACATAACCGCTTTATATGCTTTCTACAAATTTATCTAAACAAATGTATCATTATTTCATTATTATATCATCACGTCAGGTCCTTCACGGTGTAAGCGGAGAGCACAGAGCGGCGGACATCTCTATCCGTGCTTCTTTTACATTCATCGTCATCATTATCAGCCTACTCCATACTCTCCAATGGCATGCCTCTAAGCCCGATCTTCGCCTCTTCGCATCCAACCGCTGTCAGCCACTTTGAATCTAAGTACATATATTAATATATGTATATAAAATATAACTATATGAATTTCTATCGGAAATATTTTCAAAGTAATAAGAGCATTTCGACACACAGTATAATGTCACGTTTGTTACGTAGTTTAAATATTGCAACAGTAACGTCCAATGAACGTATGTTATCGAATGATTTGAATTTAAACCGTACCATTGGCATTTTCGAGCAGCCGGTCTTATGGCGTTATGTGAAATTCTCTACGGTTAATGTAATAATTGAAAGAGAGGGAGGGGAATGGAGGGAGATCGGTGGGTTCGATTACAGAGCAAATATTTGTGTGAGAAGTATTTTGTTTTGTGTGTGTTTTGTGATTAATGTGTTAATAGTGAACATCGTAGGACGACGTAGACTGCCTCGTTGGTCGAGTGGTTGCATTCGCGACTGCCGATCGGGAGGCCCTGGGTTCGAATCCCTGGTCGAGTACTATTGGATTTTTCTAATTTAGAATTTTTAGTAGATACTGGCTCGGAGTCTGGATCTGTGCAATAATATCCGACTCGGGGATGGAACCGAAGAACTCTCGATTAATAAATCGCCCTTGCAACCCACTCAACCAACGAGGCAATTACATTGTTCTATGTTATGTATTATAATTACTTTCTGTGTACGGTTTATTTTACCAAAATATCTGTATTTTTGCATTTTATTCTTCGGAATATTCTCGATTGTTCTAAAAACCGGAGTTTTGTTAATGGGCCGTATTTACTGTGCATTCACTGGCCATGAGTAAGCTGTGGGGTCAACGTAAAAAAAATATGGAAGCTCTTTTCTTTGAATATACACTCTTCATTCAAATTTCGAATGGACCTTCATATATTTATAAGCGCGTTGAATACCTTGAAATTTTATTACGCGATTTATTTTAATGCTACGCCCAAAAGGTTTCATACGATTTATACAGCACTTGAATTTTTAATAACTTTTTGTTATAGGATGATATGCGACAGACGTCCTATCATTTACCGTGCTTGATAGGATTACGAAAACAACTAATGTCTATTATATACCTACTTGTTTTCACGTACATTAGTAGAACACTTCGGTCGCTTTATAAATAGTGACACGTGGCTATATACCTATTGTTGAACCATTTAAGGTGTGAGTGTGAACGAACGTAAGAGTAGTGAGAATGCATGTGTGCTTATTACTAAGGATCG
>DWME01004313.1:0-16556 GCA_018244795.1 Parelbella ahira ahira
GTGCGCGCCATGGATTTGAACCCAGGACCCCCGGAATGAGAGGCTGAATTCTTAACCACTAGGCTACCACTGCTATAATGCTGTGGCATTATAGTACGAGTTGTTCATATTATTGTAACATCGAAATTGAGGCATCCATGTGTACTATCTTATTTCATAAATATTCAGCCGTAACAACAAAATTTTTACTCCATTGATTCTTTTGTTTCATAGTCGTTCATTTAATTGGCGTACACTCAATTACAGGGCCAATGTCGATATTGATTCTACTAATGTTGTGGGGGAAAGTGTATATTCAAAAAGCATAATATAAGTATCACTTGTACATAATTATGACATAAAGCATTCAATAATTGAGTTGCAATAGAACACGTAATCTATAGTTTGAAATTTTCTTGATATGATATAGTATATAGCCAGTTTTGACACACTATCTCTAGTAGACGTGTTCTGGTCACCTTTTCAGGTCCAACCCTATAAGTGCACTATAGACCAAGTGACCGGTATTGTAGTTAAATATTTTTTATGAGGTGGTAATAATTCAATTTTAATTTATATAATTATAACATTACACTTAATACAAAATTTAACAAGCTTTGGTAGCAATGATTAAGCTTATAAGGGTAACAGTTGTAAAGCTTGTTACTAGATTTTTTTTTTAATATATTTAATTTTTTATAGAACAAGGCATGTACTAAGCATTTAATCGAAAGAAAATACATATATACCCTTATGATAGTAAAGCATATTATTGACCAAATGTCAGTAACACGTTATAAAAACACCTTAAATGTGAATTCATTCGTATCCAGAGCGGCAATGAATGCGCAAACAAAAATTCGCCTGCAATTTGGAAGTTTCCACTCCATCAATTTAATAATTTACACTTATTTATTAATTTCCCGTTGCGGTCAACAATGCAGAATCACTAGAGAGCGTCGACTCCGACATCGCCAGATTATTTCAATGTGCCGAACTCATCATTACTTCACGTCCGATTGTAATTCCATCACCGCTCATTCCCGGAGTCTACTGGGTCCGGAGTCCATTAATTACGAATACAATATATATCTGTGTTACACATCTGTGTTCTTTTATGTGTATATTGTTAACACTATAAGTGTAGTAGTATTTCAGCATGAATTAATAATTGGTAGGTAATAATTAAAGGTTAGGTAAAAAATTTGGTAAATAAGAAAAGGCTATGTCCAGCAATGGAACGGTAAGGCTGAGGTGATTATGATGATGATGAATATTTGGTGTGGATTACGGTTAATGACTTATTTGTACTTTATTATAGGTCTTTATTTATGTTCAAGAAAAATTTTAATTTGAATTAATATTCTATGATTTCACATGCCCAACGGAGAGATTACAGTCATAAAACCCCTTAGGAGTGGCTAGTGTTCAGTAGTGGACTGGCACAGGCTGAAAATCACGTATCTACTCCATAGCAGTTAAACGTTTTATATAGTAAATAACTATACCATAGTAGGGTACCATACCAATATACCATGCCTTACCATAGTACCGTACCATAATAAAATTCGTAATTATCGAAAATAAAACAATGAAACTTTGTATTTAGGCACATTAAAAAGGAAATTAATATATATTCTAACATTTTTTAAATTACGACCTACATAGGGATGAAATAGTAGATGGAAGTCAACATGAAAAACCCAACAAATCTGTTGATGTTTACTATGCGTCTATTTATTGTGGCGAGGCGGCGGCGAAATGTAAATGAAGTATCTGAAAAAATTCAAAATGCCGCTCAAAGGAACTATCCGACGCGACGAAGTCGCAAGCAAAAGCTAGTTCCGTATATACAACACACATTATGATCACTTTATAAAGTAGCGCGATATTTAACACTGGAATCTACTTAACATTTTAGTTGGTAGTGTTCACAACAACAACTAAAGCAATTATCACTACCTCAAGATTGCTTACATAAATCAAGGCGTAAGTAACAGAGGGTAGTAGAAATTAATTCGCAGTCCGCACTCGGGCAGACGGAATGGTTGGACTATCGCGAACTTTGGACATCTTGCCTTTGGCTTTGATGTCTGTTGTGGGTTTATTGTATAGTGCGAATCAAAAGCTAACAGCTGCATCACTTTATCTTTTATGTGCTGATTTTTACATTGTATTTATATTGATTATGTATGTATTCAACTCGCCCAGTGCAGTGCTATGCGTATTTAGACCGTGAAGCAACTGATATCTAAAAAAAAACATTATTCACACACACAATACATTATTAATGTTTTATTAATTTGTGTCACTCAATATGACTTAATTTAAATAAAGTAGGTATATATTAGCAGTGAAAACTACATAGCTTTATTCGCTTTCGCTCTAGATTAACACCGCGTATTATTGCTAAGTAAACGCGAACTTTAATTGTTAATTTATCTGATATCTCAGACAGATACGTTGATATATACTTATTTTATTAAAAATAATTATATCAATATTGAAATAAGTTAGACCTTAACAAGGACGGTACTCAGCATACAAGATGTTTAATATAAATATTTTAGCGAAGCAAGTACACAGGAACACGACTAGGTATGATTTAAAATGTTCACGAACTGTCTGCCTTGGGAGCATCGCTTCTCTGCGCCAATGCGATACTAACGACCCAATCTTCAATCGCTATTTTATTTCATGACATGCGTGGTGCAAAGGGACAGTATCCAAGACAATGTGGAGAAAATGAGATTCTCGCTCTAGTCCAAGCACGGGTGTAAGTGTCCGACTTATTAAGCGACACAGGAAACGACGAACTTGAGCATATATGTATAAAGCAAAGTAACGTATATCAAGTTAGAAGGACTACCATCTTGTTCACGGTGCTTTTGAAAAATCAACAACGCATATAACACTACCATAAAAGATAGTTTAACTATATAATAAGGATACATACTGACATGTAACACGTACAAACATCAGCAGTTACAATAATGCCCTTGTATGGTTTATTGAAATAATAAGTGAAGTTTACGTGGAACTTAGTTTCATTCGACGCTAGATTAAAAGATTTCAGTGACCAGTAATCATAAAGAAAAAAAAACATAAATAAAACAATTGACAAATTACTAATGATTTATTTATATCACGTAATATAATCTTAGCTGTTGTATTAAACTGAAATGCCCGTCACGTCTTAACCGTAATAAGTTCTAAGTTTTCGTAGTCGGTACAACATTACATTTGTCAACTTGCGCGCGGACTGAGTCCAGCGTCCCGCGCGACCGGCTTTGTGCAGCGAGCGACGAATCCACGTCGCAGATGTTGTGGGACCTGCAAATTGTACGTTATTAAGCTATGGAATTGTACCAGAGATAGTGCCTTTTAAGTAATGAGATTAGCAATCAAAATAATACAATCCTAAATGATAATCTAAAACTAACATTTAACATAACCGTATGAATAGGATATTTAAGGTAAAGTTTCGATCGATTTGATCTTTACTATTAGTCATAATAAAATAAAATACATATATAAATATATGAAAAATAAAATATGTATATATAGGTTTATATATAAATATTTACACATCCTTTACTATAACTATAATGTATAAGTGATACTGTATCATGGTCAGCGAATAAAGGCTATATTATTATTATTATTATTAGTCATAATAACATTAATTAGTAGCAGGACCGTATAAATACAACCGTAGCAACTTTGGTGTAATTACAGTGGTAAATTAATTCGTGGTTGATCACATGTGTATGCGTTGCTACTCTTGAGGATTGAAATATTTGCCTCTAGTATGCACCTGGACCGAAATACGCTCCTTTCAGGCCAAAACAGTCGGTGATCGATAATGGGTAGGTACCACTTCACAAGTTTTTGAAAATTCTAAAATAACCAAGTGAACTCAAAGATTTACACATTTCATAAACTGCCACATCGTACGTAATACTTCAATAAGTTGGATAACTTCCATATTCGTTGAGTGTTACAAATTCTTTTATGGCAAAACTTTGAGAATCTCAGACGGTAACTTTTAGAAGTTTCCAGAAGCTTCTTAACTCCAAAAGAGATAGCGACAAGTAGATGCCGGTAGACGTTTCGTTTTTAAATTATAGTTGAATTAGTTTTTATTCATGTACCGAGTATATTTTTATGACTTTCTAGTTGTTTTAGGGATGGAACGATTACTAAATAGATGTTTCGTTATGTGTTGCTTGACGACACATAACGAGCATCTTGTTGTAACTTAGGTAGGTGTTTTATCGGTAAAAATGTTTGCTATCGTGGCGGTTTGCATAAGATTAAGAAAATTGATTTTTACTTGCACAATATTATTTAAGAAATTACATAATATTAATTTTTTTTTTCGACATTACCATCATCAGTAGCCTGATTAGTCTGCTGCTGGACTTAGGCCACCCCGGTAGGGTTCTTGTTCATAATTCCTGCGCTGACCGCGCAGGTGTAGGATCGCAGGTCACGATTACTCGCACCGCTTGCACTGCTGTCCTTAGCAGCTATACCGCGATCAGAAAGACATTTAACACGAAATACAAATTAAATGTACATGTTTATCTATATTCTACAACAATTCTCTATATTTTCAGTATCAATAATGAAACATCTGTAGCCAGTAGCGAATTCTATCGCAAACTATACATTTATGTGACGTTAAAACCCGCCGGGAACGTGTTCACTAGTGGCCGATATTGATAGTTATTTCCGTGCCGCTATGACGTACGACGACCCGTCCGTCGTTAAGCACTCGTTGAACTTTATCAGCGACTCGTTGAACTTTGTCGGCGACGGCATAACTTTCAATTGCTTGACCACTATCTTATAACCTTATCATTTTATGTTTAATAGAACTTTATCTACGATTTCCATCGTTACATCAAATGAGCCGCGTCAATAAAAAAATCAATTAATAGTAAGGGAAAATGTTATATCGACACGCCCAAACTTTTACAGGGTAGGCAAAAGCACCGAGTAATAAATATCTCTATCCTTACAAACGCTATGATGTTGTGGGTCATTGTAATACAAATGAAAATACATATGTTTGTAAGTATAAATGACATGTAAGCCCGATAATGTTAAGTACGTACGTTATTTTTTAAAAAGAATATATTAAAAAGGTGATTCAGGATTCCATTAAACTGCTTTTGAGTTTAGATTTTTGATATTAAAGTCTATTTAAATGGTTAAATGATAACGCTAAACATATTTATATCCTTACATACTTCCATATTCTTAACGGTATATAAGCATGTAAGTACGTTCATAGCACTTTAATACCAATATATTATTAAGGTAATGATAAAACATTTCACAATTTGTATGTTAGTCAATTTCATACAACGCGCATTAGCCAAACAGCTGAAATATGAATATTATTATTACAGGTTTATCAAAAATAGATTAACCAAAATATTGTGGTACAATCAAACATTAACGTACATACTGAAGGCTGATTTTGTTTTTAGTTATAAACTGAAACTTCCACATATAGTCTATGTTGCCTCTGTATGTTTGTATCTTTTTAAAAGTCAGTCAGTAGCGCACTAGAAATACCTAGATAAAAGTTCATCGTACCACTTAAAAGTCCATGTTAGAAGGCTTTGTGATAAGCACAGTTACAAAATAACGTGTTGTTAACTCATGATTCGAATACTCACACACACACAGTCGGGTAAGCAAAACTGAGATCCAGCCTGCCATAATTATATTATGTACGTTTAGTAATGAACCTTCTGATTTATCTCTAATATTTGACAAATTTACCGATAATTGTGTCTATAAATAATCCATCATCGAGATATGGCTTGAAAATGATTAATGCCGGTCCGTTTTTAACGTGAAAATAACATGTTAATTGTATATTAAATTAAGCCGCTCGTTGATAATTAAAATAGAGCCTCCAAAATTTTCAGTATTACAATCAATCTTACTATAATTATATACAATTAACACTGTAATACCATATTTTTAAGATCAGCGCAAGAAAATATCTTTAATACACGGTGCCGATGATTGTGAAAGTGACAATTATGTACGATTGTGTCACCGTCGAGAGATCGTTACAGTAAATGTATTTTACTACAGGCAACTGCAAAGATTTAAATGAACCACACTCTCTAAAATGGAATTTATAAATACATAAGTGACGTCAGTGTATATGAAAGACCACATTTTCACAGTCCAGTTATTAATTTGAGGGTAAAAATGAAAATCTAACTTTTTACGTAAATTTATTCAAGGCGAAAAACTGCAAAAACTTCTGTTTGTGGCAATAGCGGCACTATGTGTAAACCACTAGCGCACTCTACCTAAAGCATTGATAAAAAATGAACGTTGTTAATGCAGTGCGGACGAGGCGGCCCGCGGATTTCGTGTTACATTTTCTATCTATTTTAAATGGTGAAACGTGCTCTACACTCCTTTGTGTAACTCTTCGGAGACATATAGGAGTGACGTTACGCGTATTTATTGTATAATAATGTAGATCACATCACTGTCCGAACCAATAATTACCACCGAATTAACACACTAAACCACCGAATTAGAAATATCACACTTTTAACTTCAGCCATACGAAAACAAAAAACAGATAGCCATCTCAATGAAACTTATATTCTATTATAAGATATTTATACATTAATAAGTTTATTACACGACAGCACCGTTGAAGGAAACCGTATCACGATATTATTTATAGACATCAAATCATTTCCTATATACATATAAATACATAAACAAATATAGCGCTGGTATCAGAAAAGCGCATTATGCTTATACATACTGCAGTTATTACATCTTCGTAAAGTCTTTATAAAATCTTTCTCAATGCACCGCTCATGGGCAGGCACGCTCGTGTCGTGTGCATGTGACACCCGCTAGATTCAATTTGTTGCCATTTTCCTCGCTCCCCGACCGGTTTAGAAAATTACTGAACATTTGTTCCATACACCATATAAATTTAAAACAAACGAATATTATAATATTTGCCACGCCTATTCAATGATTAAAATTTTCTCGCATTATTTCCTGGAATGGTATATTGTAATTGTATTGTAATACGTTAATATAAGTAAGTGAATAAAGTACAGAAATTAATAAGATAAATTATTTTAGAGATATACCAGATGTTCTCCGAGGACTTTAAGATCTCAGTTACGAGCCCTCGAATGCCCAACACATTCTTCGAACTGGGAGACAAGAAAGTAAGAAAATCGCTTCCGACTGGTAAAAGTATTTCCATCGGTTTTGCTCCGGGAGTGACATTTAAACTTTCTGTACCACTCTTCATCATGAAATTAACATTCAATAAAGTTTACGTTTCTAAGAAAATTGTGCTTTCTGTTTTACTGTTTTATATATACATAGAACCTCGGGACTTACCGGATACCCACGCCCTAATTGATAAACAAAGCAGCTTAAAGCAGCGGCTAATGCGTTCAGTGATGTTTATCTTCAAGCCGTTTGCTTCTGGTAGCGCTGAAAGCACAGCTGCTTTTGCAATTCGTTTATATTCACAGCAAATATCGCACGCTACAATTTCAGTTAACCGAATATTGTGGCGAAAGCAACGTTGTCAATTTAAATTTTTCCCAGAGAATTCAAACATCAATATTGTACAAAATATTACTTGCCGCGTTTTACTTTTGTGAAGCCAGAACACAAATTATGTCTAGATTTTCTTTAAAGGCTATTTATTATACATATGTACGGGGGAAGCTAGGACTTCGGGTAAAAGGAAGGATTTTCAATCGTGCAACTCCTTTGCCTTGCCATAATTATGTTATATGTACGCTCAAACCCTTGTTAAATAAAATTACTATATCTTAGACGTACAACACCAGTAAATAAATAACCAAACTTGGAGAAAAACGCTAAATCATTCTTTATTAAGATATTTCAAATCTGAAGCGTAGCGGAATACCAAAGCCAAGATGACCATGACGCATAATAATTACCTACTGCAAATCCATACATATTTTATCAATTAATTGAAAATTATTTAAGGTAATTATAATTCGGTTATTAATAAGTGGATCACCTAGCTGAATGATGCAAAATAAAATACAGTTACCTGCAAATAGACCTACTTTTGAACAAGTAATAAATTGTTTTGTACTATTCTTCCAAGACAAGATTGAATATTCTCTGCTCTAAATTTTATGAATATTTCTTACGGCGTTTTCAATTTTACCTATAATAGACATCCAATAATTCAGACAGTCGAGAATCCGAAAGTAAATCTCCCGAACCTCAAATATTGGTACAATTTGCTCTCCGGATAGCGTTTCTTTTTTTTTTTCATTTTTCTTGGCATCGCGGTAAACCGTAAGGAACAGGTTTTACCTTTATGTTAACGTCAGAAGTCAAATAAATAAGTTCAGTGACTTTTATATAACGTAACTGGATAAAACTGGAAATAAATTAATTGTGATTACTAATTTAAATTTAATCTGAAGTTATATTAAAAATGGGAAGCGCCACGAGCTTACAACTCGAAAGAACTTTAAGATAAGGGTTCATATATATCAAAACAGTGGCTTAAAAATATATACAACTTTCGCTTTCATATTTACAAGAAACTCTATCGCTTATCGCTTACACGTTATAGGTTAAACAAGAAGCTAGAGAACGTTAGATTTGCAAGTGAAATTTAAGTTAGTAGGAAAAATAAAGGAGCCGGTTTGAGAAGGAATTCTCATTGTTGTAACCTCCTCGAGTGGAGCTCATTTATGCATACGAAAACTTTATTACGCTCTGCATTGAAAGCGGGAAACTGTAACTTAAATTAAGTCCTGTGGTTTTACGAACCAACTGATGTCTTGAAATATGTTTTAAAGTTCAATGACGTTACGTGACTTTAGATGGATAAGGCTCAAAGCTGTAAGACGGTAATACTGGTTACATAGCATCAAAGCTGCATTTCCCCGAAGGGGTAGACAGAGTACTGTAGCACTTCCATCTTTCACAAGTTCTGTTATACGTCCAATTGGATAGAGAGTGAGCCTAATGTCATACACAGAATACAAATCCCGACTCCGTGCTACTACTGAAAGTTTCAAGTTAAAAAAACCAAATTATAATTTGTACGATCCGATGATCGAAGTGATTACCTCTCATTTAACAATCAAAGCTTCCTACCCCTAGACCAATGAAACAAACTCAAAGTAAATAACGATTAAGTGGTATACTTTTTTAAATAATAAAAGAATATAGACAAACAAACAGTAATAAACATAACAGTGTACTTTCGTATACGACTCGTACGCAAAGCTCAAAGCGAAGGAGCTTAAAAGCTTCGGGTATAACAAGATGATGCGCGTTGACGAAATAAAACATCTGAGCAGTACCTACCAACATCTGATTCTTTTATGTTCTGTCTCATACTATTGTCACACAATCTCCTTAACAGAAAGAAAATATAGAGTGTAAAATATTTCATACAAAATATTTCTCAAGGAAGGCTTAAATAATTAGTGGTTTTGTCACCACAAGAAAACAAAGATCTTACAAAGACAGTCCTATCGGACAATATTCATAACTTTTCTAATTAAATATTATAACCAACTTAAAACTTTTCATTTATTGATATTTCACATAACTGAAGAAACATGTAATAATACAAATTGCAACCCTTATTTAATAGCATAAATTTAAATAAAGATTTCTTTAATTACGCGTCAACACCTCAAAGCTATTACAGTTGTTAAACTGTATCATTGCCTCGCGACACTTTTTAATGTCTGTGCAAATCGGAACGAGAAATAAAAGTGAGCGGAAATACACTTAATACTCTTTAGCTTTTATAGTTCATAAATTCGATAACAGCTTTTCTACACCGTAAAAAGCCTACTCTGTTATTTTAAAAAATATTTAAGCTAAAAAAGCTTATTGGCTTCGTTTGAAATAATGCAATACTTGTGTTTACCCTACGATCTTTATAAGTTATACAGCTCTCCAAAATGACTATGCAAACCAATATTTTTAATAATATTTACAACATCAGGGTAGACATTTTTTTTTATTTTCACCGTAGACAATATTAAAACACGCACTATCAGTCGAATATCAGACGACTTCATCACGAGTACTAATGGTAAGAGGCAGTCTGTTTTTGCCATATCACAGCAACAGATAATGTGCTACTGTCGAGGTAACGAGACCGTAACGTATCACATTTTTATGACTTATTTTGGATTATCTTTTGGGCAAAAGTCGTACACTAATACCTCTTTCCACGTTGCTAACAAAGTACGCTGAAGAGCAGGGCTTAATGAAAGAACGAGATTTCGAGAATAAAAGGTACGTGTTCCCGGGGAGCGCATTGTTCTTTTATTGGTCTTTGTGCCGTTCATTTAAAAGTACGGTTCGTTTATCTTTTTTGGCAGTGACCGAAAGTTCCGTACGGCTCTTGTTTAGTACGGCTCCGCCATAGAGGTAATTTAATACCTTTTTAGTTCTTATTTAGCGAATAAAATTTGAATAATTCGTTGAATACCTACTTCGCTCATATCTGTTTGTTAAGCTTGTAATTTTATCACTAAGAGTCGTCAAATATGTATGTATTTCCAAGCAAATATCGTTTTGTAAAATAACACATATCCAAATCACGCGTAACAGCTAATAACAAATAATTATAAATAAAAAAAGTGTAAAGTAGATCTTATTGAAATCTGAAATTTGGCATGAATAATTGTTTAACTAACTGGTAGAAACAGGGGAATACTATATCTAGTACATTGCCTACCTCTTCAGGGAAGCACGTCAATGCTTCCTTAAGAAAGCGAGATTATTTTTTTCCAAATCATTACAATAATCATCAAAAGATTTAATGTTTACTGCATTGCCTACGGTACGATTTTATTAAAATAAAAATAGAGTATTTTAAGGCCAATTACAGGAGTTTACATCCGTGTATAACGTTCACGAAATTATCTACTTGTATCTCAAATGTTTGCTATGTGTTGTGGGCTGATTATCTAAGTATCGAAAAGTATTGTTACATTCGTATAACCTCGATCTATATTTCAAAAGTAGCACGTGGTCATGCAAGCTACCTAATGTGATTGTTGAACAGGGTTTTACTAACTTCAGGGTTCAAACACGAACACAAAAATTGCTTTAATCGACAGGCGTGTTCAACGTGTGAACGGGTACACGTGTGAACGGGTACACGGGTGAACGAACCTGAACAAGGCTGTGCACCTGTTTTAAGAGAATTACTAACTTTACAAAATCATAAATTACGGCTTAAGTTACGTATGGTTATCTAAAAGACAATTCATTGATTTATCACGATTTCATTATTGAGTTCCATTTCATCCATATATATCTACCTAGTTTGTGGAAGGTGCAGACACATACATAGGTATTTTATTTTTAAACATATATACATATATATTATATAAAATACATTATAAGGACCAGTGTCCTAGGCAAATATATATAATTTTAGAAACACGTATTTATATATTTATTTTATACGCAAACAGAACAAGCACTCGTACAGAAATACTTGTCCTCCTTTGAAAACGAACCCTCTAATCCCGACTTGGTAGTCAGGTTTAATTACCATAATATAATGACTGCTCCAATCATATCTCCACGCCCATACACGCATTCAAATATGTTTAAAAACTAATAGACCGAAAGAGCAAAATGAAATTTCAATATTTATAAGCCTGTGTTTTGTTCTCAATTACCTGTATAACTGTTGTAGTGCTCTACATACAGATATGTATTATTTTGTAAACTCGCGGTCTATATTCGTGTTTTCTGAATTAAATAGAAGCACATACATACATATGTATATGCTTAACACATACATACATATGTCGAGAAACGTATTTTACATAAAACAATAACATTTCCAATTCTATATGAACGTTACATATTCGAAACAATTCGAAATCAGCGTTCCGCTATCTTACATAAAAAAAATGTTAGGCAAATTTCTCCGACAAGAAAATTGTTCCGCGAAATTATTTATTTGACCTGCAAGTGACATGTCGACACGTGAAGAAGGCACGACAAGAGAATAACATATTAAATGGAAGCTATTTGTGTTACCTGCACAAAAAATAGTTTATTGAATATTGTATTTTGAATGCAGGTAACATTGTGAATTGAAATTCTGTCTGCTTGCAAATTATGTTTATTAAATAACAAAAGATCTTTTGAAATGCAAATGCTAACAATATAATTATATTAAAGTATTGTCAGTTTCAGTCAGTTCTCGCTGTCGTATACCCATTAGCAATAGATTCTTGGCACGTTGTTAATATCATTTACAAGATGGCCCTTTCACCTGAGGAATTGCATTGTTACCGATCCAATTAACAACCGTCGTCACGATCGCGTTTTATTGGATTTGAGGCTCTGGTAACTTTATTACTTGGTAACGTTTAGCCCACTCTTTCTAATCATACAGATCTTATTATTAGAGATCTACTTTGGTTAGGTAACTCGTGTGTGCTAAAATAATGTGTATATATTATCCAATTGGTATAAGACTTCTATTGCTAATCAACAACCACTTATTAGTAATATAACTAGCTGTGATAAATACGGTTGTCGAAACCTGCAAATGAATTCTCACTGGCCCTGAAACTCTTAATTTTAATTTAGTTTATATTGTATCCGATTTAGCTATTCATTAACATAAAAAATGTAACATAAACGGACTCCTCATGGTCCATTTACGGAACGAACATTCCATTTGAATCGGAAATACAACTCTTAGAGAACGTTCGTGTAAAACATCAGAAAGTAGGCTACATGGATAAAAAGTGCGCCTTTTTCAGTGAACATTACACTTTGAAAGAGTGTCATACGCAAGCGATCTCGTCTCCGAGTATATTATAAGATGATATAACCTGACCTCTCACTTTTTACTTCACCTACTATTGAACTTGAAGGTATTTACCCAATAAGAATGTCGTAAACGTAAATATTACTAAAAATTTGATGATCTGACATTGGAAATTATTGCGTAGTGACGAAGAGTGACAGGAATAAATAGACAATATATTTCAACAGTCTATCGTGTTCAAGTCTTTGATATTTGGAGCTCCAATTTAAAGTGATTAAAAAAAGTAAATCACGTGTTGTACGATGGTATCTTGTTTTTCGGTTGAATGAAAATACAACTAAGTACTATAATAAGTACTATGTCCATACATTTTAGTGCAAGTAAAAAAATATCAACGAACCATCTTAAAAATAGATAGGTACTTCATAACTCTTAACTGATTTATAGATATTACAATTTAGATTGTAATGAAAATTAGACATCAAACCTAACCACAGTCAAACATTTCTTAGCAATTTCTAGGTTGCCTTAAGAAAATCGATAGACAATTTTTTCTATTCACAAATATTAAATGAAAGCAATTCGTAAGTTCGACAAACTGTATTGGTGGTTTCCTTCTTTGTATTCCATTATTCCCCCGCCACCCGCGGCGATTGGCAGAAAATTGATTCAGTCTTGCCATTTCCATAGAAGCGCAAAATATTCTATGCATTCCGAGTGATTCGATAACTGGCCACGCACACCCCTCGTAAGTAATTTTGTGGATGTTATAGTGTAGGAGGATGCTTTATCCAATTTGGTCCCCCATTTCGCGCCCCACAGATTGAAAACCATCTACGCGCTGGTACTCTGACTTAATTAACACGTAATTCTTTAGTAAGAATAATTACTGGTGACGAGCAAACTGCGCATGTGTATGCAATTAAAGTCCAACAAATTTTTTCACGCTGAGCCCTATTTTTAAAGTATTTTTAGACAATTAACATGTTTTCACTAGACATCACAAAATTCATTAAAGTTATATAACTAACTTCCTACTTTTAGAACACTTTAAATTAACTGAATAATTCGACTGCTGCTTTTTGCGAAGTCCTTGGTTTAAGGGTCGAGTATTCTTAGACTTTTCTAATTTAGAATTTCTAGTAGTGACTCGGAATCTGGAATTGTGCCCGGTGTACGGCAGTAGGCTCCCCATCTTTTCCATAGTGGGACTTAAATCTAACTGGTGAAACGTGTAGGTACTGCGCCTACCCCTTCGGGGGTTACAGGTGTGATGATATGTTTTAAGTCAATAACTCCGTCAATGTGTTGAATTATTTCTTAATTGATGTATACCTGTCACCAGAAGTCTTCCGCTCATTTATCAGTCAACAAAGATATAAGCATAATATTTTTTCTACCTGAGTCTATTCTGTAAATTATGCTATTGTTACCTACGTCTACATATATAGAAGACGGCCTTTACTAAGTTTCCGTTACGCCGCAAAAGCGTTTATAAATTTCAGAAGACCGTAGCGCGTTTTACTCTGTGTCAAATGAATCTACGGCGGGGTGACTGAAAACCGATTTGTCGCTAGCCGCGGGCGATGGAAGAGAAGTTAATTGCACTTGAGTAGGTATCATAGAATCAACCAATGGGACGGCCCTCGGTTATTGAATCGCCTGTACTCTTATCTGTATAACGATATAGATTAACTACTTTGGGGATATGAGAAATTTCGCCCGAATAATGTGAAAATAGATAAGTATGTACGTACTTATAACAAAAAATAATGAATCAGTTTAAATTAAGTTGCATAATGGTGAAATGGAAGATAAAAATTTGAACTGATGAAGGACTAAAAGATGTCCCGCCTTACATCGCAACCACCGCGTAGCTCAGGCTAAGGTAAAAAAGCAAAAGGGCACGAACACGACAGCGACGAGTTGTCATCATAACACGGACTTCACGTACTCAGTCCAAGCTAACTCTTTAAATAATTATATACAGCACTATCTGCCAATAAACTGAATATTTGTGGAGTGCGTTAAACTGAATTAGATAATAAGGAAACACTAGGGAAACCTGCACTCCACCGAGTTCTCCATAACCTTCTGTAAAGAGCGCGCAGTTGCCTCCCACATTTGCCCGGCTTCGTACTCGATAGCCTTGACCCTTCTCACTTTGAAAAAATTTCTTGTAAAATGGTAAAATGACCAAAAAGATAATAATAATAATGATACATATGACCAAGCCAACCATTAGAATTAAACCTTTTGTAGTCAAGTGGAAATGTATTCCGCAAAGTAAAGTTTTCAACTAGCAATAATCGCACCTCGGATAAACCTCATTGGTTACGATATTGCCTCTGCGCAAAGTTCCGCAAAGTAATCTCAAGCGGAGGTAGATGAAAATTAACTGAACATACATGTAATGCAGAAAAGAGGACTTGTGTACTAAATCTTTATAATTTTTTGTTTTTATTTTAGGTTTTAATGATTGCAATATACAATTGCACATGATTCTCGTTCTTTTTCTAGTGTTTCTAAATGAGACATTCATGTAGATGCCATCAGAAGCGAGATGGTTTGAAACAAAAATAATTTATATTAATCGCATTTCGGACTTGTAGATTAGAAATCTACGACGTTTCGTTTCACACAGCACCCTTAGAATATGACAATATGTACCATTAAATACTTTGTCCAAGTAAGTAACGTCTCCGATTTACAAACAAATCAATGATTGTATTATGTTTGCTGAAAACACAGCATACGCCGCAGACCAGCTACAATTTGGCCCCAAACCGAAATGTTTACTTACAAAACTGCCAACCTCCATCTGCACTCACTATCAATCTTATTACAAAGCTACTAAGTTCAATTTAAACTATTTTACTTGTAATTATAAGTCGGTGGTTGTGACTAAAGACCCGAATTTACAAGCGAGGCACAGACCGCTTCCAGAGATAGAATCTTTTTGTTTTATTTGAGAGGAAATGTTTGTCCCGTCCAATTGTTTCTGGCTTGTTTTAAAACCGTTTACCGGTATCTTTATTGAATTTCTATTTGCGAAGACCGAATTGCGTAGGGTTGGAGGGAACACTGTTTTTTTCTTTTTATTTCATGTTAAGTAATATAAAAGTCTCCGTGCTATTTGCCGTTACTTAGTTTCTAACGTAATATCACTTTATTATAAAGAGTATACGTTTTTTACTTTAAATAATGGTTATTTCTCCAAACTACACCAAAATACATCAATTGACAAAATTAGCCCCAAGTCACAGCTGTCCGCCAACGGACTGCGACAGTTATTTATTCCATCCACAGAAAGATTCCATGAAAGGAGCACCTGCTCCTAACATCTGTTGCTTTCAAACTTCACAAGATTTCCTATTTTCACAGGTTATTAAAAGAAAAAAAGAAACGGATATTTTCAAGAACAGCCCACTAGAACAATTAACTGTTAAAATTACAAAAGGACTTTAATTTAGATTAGGTCCAAAGAACTGTTCATCACGCACATTAAAGAAAAAAATCGTGAGGAACTTGCACGCCTTAAAATTAATAAAAGCGTGGGGTGCTTGATATCTCAAATGATACAATCATTTTATTGGTAACCATCTATGAGAGGATAGTTATAAATCTCAGTAAAATGCACGCTTTTACTCTGATTAGAATTATTTTGTTTATGAGTTAAATTGTATCATATTTTTATTTTGAGGCGATTTATTATGATTGATTGTTTGATCTT
>DWME01004314.1:0-16556 GCA_018244795.1 Parelbella ahira ahira
GACCCCGGTTAGAGTCCAGATGTCTCCAATCATATTACTTTTTTCCTTTTTTTTAAGTTCCTTCTTTTGTGAGAAAAACTGTTATGGGGGCCCTAATCAACACATCAAATTTATCTAAAAAAAATCAAAAAAATCCTATCTAAGATACTTGATCCAGGTTCTTTATTTTTTATATAAATACAAAAAATGTTATCGTTAACAAATTATAATATACATATATGTATGTGTATAATAATATTATCATGTACATAGAAAAGTACAGCTTCACAACTGATTTTTAAAGAAATCGAGTTTGTAAATGGCTTTAAATACAGATCATGTTTCAGCTATAAGTAGTATGTGCTGACTTCGACTGATAGTTTGTCTGATGATGTCTGCAGTACTGCCCTACCTCCATTTTGCTGTGCAATTTTTATTGTTTAGTGATAAGCATGTGTCATCATACAGGAAAAGGGTTCTGATAGGATTATCAGTTTGGTTAGAATGAGGTAGTTTTTTTGCAGTTGTTGAGACTTGAGATCGCCGCCTGTAGTATACACTGATTAACCGACTGACTGACTGGACTGACACACCAACTGATACAATAACAATTGCTTGCTAGCAGAGGTAGGAGTAGCGATGTTATTGTTTCACACACACACTGCCAGCCATATGCCTGGTCTACCAGGATAACTAGGACTCCTAACAAAACAACTAATATGTTGTAGTGAGGGACTCGTATTTGAAGGGACATAATCACTGAAACTTCATCATATTTTCCAAATTCATGCTGCTACATTCCCAGGTGACTGTTTTAAATTTAAAGTACTATTTTAAACATTTCTAAATATTTGCTGTAAACAGTAAAATATCAAAATTATTGTAATGATTTTGGTATTATCCTTATTTATTAGCACATAATATCTCTCGGCTTGGCTCATAATATCTCTTGGCTATACTTTTCCTCTATGTCCATGTAGCTGAATAGTTGTTTTATAAATAATACATAAAACATTTCACAAAAGCATGTGTTGATGTTAATACATTTGTTCCTTCGCCTAATTAATGAGTTGTGGCACACTAATACTGTAGGTATTGCAGATAACACATTAGATACACTGAGATTACAATGAGCCATGTTGTTCCTTGTTGTATAAAACGTTAACAGTTGTAAAACATGGATTTAGTATTTCAATGTGCTGTTAACTTGTACGGTTAACAGTACATTGAAATACTAAACGGTAACGGTCAGATGTGCAGGCCACAGCGAGTTATATTTTAATTAAAAGACGTGCACAATTTTGTAAGAGAGGAGGTATACGCAGGTGCTACACGGTGCGAGGGTTTGAATTCTAATTCTCTAAGTTGTCGCTGCTTTGTTTTGAGCATGCACGAATGCAAGCACGCACGGGGCGCTCATCGCAAGCGATGTGCGCGGGGTGGCTTCACCATCAACAAATATTGGTGACAATAACTGACAGTTGTTACCCAGCGATAATTTTCGCACTGAGTGATGCACTCAGGTGGTCTCGGATGGATGATGATTACCGCGAGCCTGGACAATGATGCACAGTTTAATGACAATGACACAGGGTAACTATGGCAGCGTGCGTTGTTGCAGCGCCGCCCACGGCCACGCCGCCCACGGCCACGCCCGCGATGGGCGGGCAGCCGCCCTACCCGCAGCAGCAGTACACGGCGCCGGCGCACTACCCCGGTACGTGTCACTCTCTGTCATCGCTTCAGATCAAACACGTTCAATGTGTACATAGAAACTGTGACTGAACTTTTTAAACGAACGAGCAGAAGATCCGCGTTGGGTCGCTGTGACGCGCAAGACGGGGATCGGGGCAAATTATAAATTTAAACTTGCTTAAATGATACCATTAATGCTGTGTAAAAAGTTCCTTGGCTCAGGTGGCTCAGGTGGCGGCCAAGGTACACGCGACATTGTTGTGAATAGTTGTTTTTTTTACTTGTATCTGATTTTTGAGGTACAAAAACTTTTGACAATCAAAATGCATAGCTTGCGAGATCTGTTGTGCTATATAAAACAAAACAATTTTGGGTGCATAAGTATTTAGCTGCGGTGGCGAGCTAAATATTTCCGCACCTACATATTTGGCGGTTTTTAAGTGCAGCCAATCTACCCCTAACATTTTTGTGATAAATCTTAGGTTAGGTAAGGTTAGGTTAGTTCAAAACACTATCTAAAAACAAAGTAGTGTAATCGGATATCGGTGGAAAATAGGCCGATATAGAGTCTAACATCCCATTAATGAAAATCACAGCGTCGTGTACAATTACATAACACTGGTGATGTATTTAACAATGTTTGATTACGGTGGCTCTAGTGCTGCCCTCGCTGCCGCCAGCAGCTACAGTGTAGCAGCGGTGTAAGGGCAGCACGGTCAGTGTTCTGTGTGCGTACACCACTAGTGCTGTTTTGAAGCACTCGTAGGTACTGCAGCTCACTCTCGACTACATGCGGTTCAGCCCTCCGCCGCTCCGGAACATTGCCTGCACCAGGGGCGTGCTGCGAGCGCCGCTGCTACCATTAGCGCATCATACAACACAACACGTGTCTTTGCCAGACGGCGCACGAGTTCTGTACCATTTTAACTCAAATGGTTTCTGTTCAGCATCCATGGTGGTCACGGCTTACCCAGCGCAGAGCTCCAACATAGCGTACCCGCCCGCCGGGGTGCCCTACCCCGCCGCGGCGCCTTATCCCGCTGCGGCGCCCTATCCGACCGGGGCGCCTTACCCGACCGCCGGGGCGCCATACCCTGTCGCCGGAGCGTCCTACCCTGGCACCGGAGCACCCTATCCCGCAGGCGACCCGATGTTCCCGAATGCTGGCATGTACCCGAGCGCACCGAGTGCGTCCGACACTAATAGTGAGTTGTTTCGATGGATTGTTTGTCGTTAAGTGCATTAATGTTGGATGCCGGTATATTGGTGTGGTTAACGTGCGATTACGACGTACCTGGGAGCGCGCTGTTGGAGCCCAGCGCGGCTCTCCTTGGTGTACATTGTATAGACTGAGGTTATACTTCCCCTGCTCTTCAAGAGTTTGCTTTAATGTTGCATAATGTCAATGGCCACGTCTACGACACTGCGATGCTTTACAGCCATGAAAAACAGATGTTCCAAAAAGACCTGCTTTCATGGCACTGCATTCCCTTCCATTTTCAGATTAGTCTTAAATTTAATTATTCCCAATTGTTTTAGTAATTTAGCTGCATGCAATACTCACAAATTTGAGTTGGAAAAAGCAGTCTTAAGGCAGACCTTTGTTTCTTGCTATGGCTCCCTATTAAAAAACATGTCGAGAAATAAATATATGGAGAACAGAAATATTTAAGAGGAAAATGCGCCGGTAAAACAAGTAGGCAGACGGAACATATTTGACTGCAGTAGAGCGTTTGATGGTCGTGCATGATTTATGCAACTACTAATACAGCACTCACACGGCTGAACTCTTAGCTGGCTGATCGGTTTTTATTGGCTGTTGTGAACGGGTTTGCACATGATCGCTCGATACTGGCGATGGCGATGGCGATGTTAGCATGGCTTTGATACTGTACCGTAATATATTAACAGTACTAACTTGTTGTGTTTGTGTATAATAAAGTCGATAATGTACATAAATATTAACATATTTTAACATATGTGTCTATTTTTTCGAGTGTTCGGACTGCCGCCGCCCGGCTGGAATCCACACGGTAAGGAAAATGTAGTATTATATTATATGCTTGTCGAGCCGCGGTCTTAACTCCAGAATTCTCCACTATATGAAATGGGTGCATAATAAGAAATAGACAGTACCACCATGTTTGATTTATGTGATTATTATTCTGATACTTGTTTAATTATTGTGTAATTTGAAATTATACAAAATATATATGTGCCATTCGCCAATGTGTGAGCTGTGACGGCCGAGGGCCCCGTTCCTCGGTGCAACATACCGGTCCAACACGCGGGCTTAATGTGCACAGCCATCTAGAGATGAACCTTACCAGGTCAGCGTCGCCGATGTATACGAGCCAAGTTATTCAAAATACCGGATGTTGATGAAAGGGTCCTCCGGGGCTCATGATGTGTCTAGAGCCGCTCGGCGCCGGCCGCACCACTCCACATTTTGACGCTGTGTGGCGCTTCTTGCCTGTTCATTTCCAGGGTGCACTAACATTTTTCTTCTAGTAACTTCTTAGATACTCAGACACTCATTGTTCAGTAAATAATATTTGTATTGGTTTCAACTATATGAATAAAGTATTTTTTATGCATTCAAACAAATTTAAACTGAGCAAATGGTTAATAGACGAAAGTAATGATTATAAAAAAATTTTGAATAAAAATACCAAAATTAAAAACATTTATACATCTTTTGTAAATAATGCCGGTAGATTTGATAAATTATGTGTTACATCGGCGCGCAACTTCAACCCACTTATCAAATATATCAGTTCCCGAGGGACCCGGTTCGATGCAGAGAGTAACGTGAGGTCTGTCCGCAGCCATGCCGCCTTCCTACGAGCAGGCCGTCAAGCAGGCGCCCTACAACCCCAGCGCGCCGCACTAGGCCGCCGCTCCGCCTCCACATCGCGCTCCAGCCAGCGATGCGTATTGTCGACGGATTTTCATACCTATTTGTGGCCTAACTTATTTCCAAAATTATTGTACTGATTTTCTTAGATTATTGCATCGTGTCATGCAGGGTTACCGCATTCTATACAACAATCATCCCTTAGGAAGTAGTGGAGGCAGGAAGAAGAACTTATTAAACTGCCCTTACTTTAATGTAATGATTGTTTTAAGAGGGTACCTTGTTATTGCTTTTAAACTGAAAAACTGTCGTGTTCCGTGGGTGGAGCTAGCGATAGTCAGTAGGCGGAGCGCTGTCGAGCCGCGACGACAAAGCTGCCTGCTCGCGCCTCGCAGCGTCGCGCCTGCTGCTGCTCAGTAGCGTTAGGTCCTCAGGACCGCTGGCAACTCCAAACGTGATCTTAAAAGTACATTATTAAGATTATTTTTTATATCGATTATGTTATTATTTTTTATTAACGTTCTTTATTCGCTCCGCTTCTTGTAATTATAGTATTTTTAAATACAATTACCAAATATCTCTACTTCCATCTGAATTATTAAATATATTATTATATGTGCTTATTTGTAAAGCTTTAAAATAATTATTAAATATGTCAGTGTCTAAAAACGCGCGTGGCAGTACTGCACCTGCCGCTTCTCCCGCCCGCGCGGCAGGGCAGCCGCGGCGGGCCTTGGCCGTAGTGAATGAACATTGTCGTTATTAAATATACTCTAACTAATAAACACTGACTAGCGCCGTGTCGTGTGCCGCCGCAGCGGATGCGCCACTTTCACTGGGTATCAGTTATGGTTATAATATCAGATTAAACTTGTATGAGATCCCAAATGTTACAGTAAGTTACTTTGATGCAGGGTTTGTTTCGTAATGTAGCGCGTGTGGGAGGCATCTCGTGCGCGCGGCGACCCCGCCGTGCCGTGCCACGGGCACCTGGGCACGGAGCTACGCGCGGCGTAGGACACGAGCGGGAATAATAAATTAAAACATTTGTAATTTCTTCTATTTAAATAGGAAATATAATGTTAAATGTATTTAATAGTTATTATACATGGAGTCGAAACATTTAATTAGAAGTAATCGTTCAACTTAGGAAATAATTTCAATTTCTAAATTTTAAGAGGTGTCTTTTGGCACGTCGAGTAGGAGTAGTGTTAGAGATATTGGTCTCAAAACGGAGAGAGCTGCAGCGTGCCGCAGCTGAGCGCTCACGCCTTGGTCAATCTTATATAAATAATGTTATAGTTTTCACTATAAGTACATGAGCGCGGCACGTACCGAACGTGCTTCTCCTTCCAATGTCTGTGTAAGTGAATATAAGACACGAAGTGTTACACTATTACATGTGAAATATTATTCTAACAGACGTATTAAGTTACTTCTCAGTCGAACGTCCTTCTATAACGTTGTCTTAATAGTGGTGCATATTTGAAGTACCTACCTTTTATTAGTAGTGAAAAGAGTGGCGAGCACCGCGGGAGCGCTTGTCGAACTGTATGCTGATAGATAGTTAAATACACTCATTACAAACATAGCCGTGCAAGTGGACGAGCAGCACGTCGTGAGGCGGCGTGTGAACGTGCTCGCGGCCCGCTCGCCGATAGTTACCTCACTGTGCGGTTGCGCTTTTTTTAGTCGAATTTAAGTATAATTTTTAAAAATGTTATTATGTGGATTATTTGTTGAATTTTCGTTTCGGTTCGTTCATATGTGTGTAAGTGATACTGTCGTCGTTTATTGAGCGAGGAGTAAGGTCGAGGTGGCAAGTTAATTGTTTCATATATTTTATATACTGATAGATTTTACTATAAGAACAAATGTAATATTGATTAATAATTCCATGTAACATAGCCGATTGTTTCATTCCAAGTGCGAACTTCGTTGAGTGTGACTAGAAGGTGAGGAGCGGCGCGAGTGTGGAGCCGCCCGCCGCTCGCTTGTCAGTCGGGTGCGCGGGCTGCGGCGCGCCGGCGGGCGGCGCGGGCGCGGCGGCTCCACACTCGGGGTGGCCGCTATGCTTCCCCACCTATGTATTGTTTAGCGTCGGTTTCCGATCTGAGCATCCCTGTAAGGAAGCCGAACAGTAGTCCTAAAACGTTAGGATGGAATTGAGGGTTTGTTGTCTGCAATTTTCCACAAAATATAAGTACGTTGAAATCGACCTGCTGTTTTAATTACCTGCTTCACTTCATCACTCAGTAGCAAACTGTTCTACTCACAGAGCAGCGCGGGCCACGTGTAGGTACTTGTGTACAGTGCGGGCGCTTTGTATCTGATAGTGCTCCGTTCGGCGCTGCCTTGTTAGCTTGAGACTTGCGAGAACTTACGAGGGTTTCAGAAAGTTGTCGAGAGGCACTGAAAGTCACATACACAGACATATATCTACAATAGACTGATTGTCTCGAACGTACGTAAGTCGGGGTTGTTCAGGAAAAGCGCAAAATACCTCTTCATATCTGGCATCCCGTTGGCCACTGGTCGCCTGTTGGCAACGGACACAACTTGTCATCAGCTGGCTTGTCTGTCTGTTCACCAGCCTAGATGTAATGAATGAGAAGTGGCGTCAACGAATGTATCTTTTATCATAGTTTATTTCCAAATCTTATGCAATTTCTACGACAAATCTTAGATATTGCGGTCACCTTTTAGGTGTGTGTAGATGTACAAACCAGGTAGGTTTGCGTGCTTAATACATACGGCGCGAAGACGCGATACGTCAGTGGTGCGGAGCACTAGCACGAGGTGCGGGGGTATCCCTGGCTTAGGTTACTTCACAACTGACTGAAAAAGTGTGTGCGTGTTAAACATTTAGAAATACGTAGTCGAGTCCGCGTAGCATAATACTTCGTGTATATATCGTTGGAATGTCTGGCCTGCGTTCTTTCGACCGGGACACGTAACATCACGCCTGTAACTCCCGAAGGGGTAGGCAGAGGAGTGTAGTACACTCCCACGTTTCACCAGTTACGTTTACGTTCCATGGAATAGGTGGTGAGCCTATTGCCATACATCATTGTTTTATCAATATCTGGTCCCCGTACGCTCAGTTGTTGGTACAATGTAGCTTTTAAAATTTACAAATTACCAGCAAATAGGAATAACCTTTGATTTGAGAAAACAGCATTAATAAAGACATTGAAAATATAGGATTTAAACGCGATCCTTGCGGACCCCCATGTTTCACCACTTACGCTCAAGTCGCATGTAGGTAATAGGTGGTGAGCCTATTGCCATACACCGTACAACGTATAAGCTATAAGTGTCATGACATATTTGATTTCACCTAAAAATAATGTGCAATAAAAATAATTAATTTGCGGTCTTGAGTATTAGTCATAATTAGTTACAGCCCCTGGCTTCACTGTATCCTCGATCGCACGGCAGCTCCGACGGCCTCCGCATCCCTGTCTTCTACAGAACATTGTTGCACATATTTTTGTAAACAGGTGAATGAAGTGAGTCCATGTCTAAACAATTACACCCAGTGTCGCACACCACGGCCCAATATGTACGGACTTTATAAGACAAAAGACGTTTCCTGCAATATCTACATATGTACATAGTAAAAATAGAAAGGAGTTCAGAATCGAATTCATCGAAAAATTTACATTTATGTTGGGTTCCAAGCAGTAATGTTAGTAAGAGTCTTGTTACTCGTAAAGTTTCCTATCAAATTTGGCTCAAGGACGTTGACCTGACAGGGTCTAAGATCATCGGGCGAGGTGACGAACGCTATGTCATAAAATAGATATGTAGGTATATAAGTATATGTACAGTTATAAATATAAACTGTATTAATAAGGATTGTAGTTTTTGCATAACAGATAAAGGACAAAAATATTTGGTGAGAATATTCAATGAGTAGGTACTTAGTAGTCAGCGACAAGGGCGCGCGTGCGCTGAGGCGGCGACAGTGCGGCGCCCGCCCGCGCTCTCAATCCGTCTTCAATCTGAGGGTTGAACATCTACTTTATTAATATTTATATAATAAAATAAATAATGTCTAGTAATACCTTAAGATCTACGAGCCTAACTGGTAGCTACACTTCTTCTTATGTGAGACTGTGGTAGCGTGTGGTAACGTTGAGTCTCACAATCAATTCCGGAATGAGACGCGCTAGAGCTCCTAAAAAGGTTGAAAAATACCCGCCGGTTGACATCGCTCGCCATCACAGGCGACGCTCGCCATCACAGGCGGCGATTAATTAGGTACATCAGCCAATATGGTTGTTAGTGTGAGTGGTAGGGTATAATCACTGCTAAAATTTTCAGTATTAATATAACTCTGTGTTCCAATTAATTAATAATAGGTACTTAACAGACTCATCGCAACGTCCTTATATATAGTTTTCTGTAACAAAAAAGTCCTTTACCCACTGACAGATATTATACACTATCCAAGCTGCTAGCCCTGTGTGATGAGCGGCGCCAGAGTGTCGGCCGAACTTGTTGCTCCTCGGAGATTTCTGGACTCCCCTGCGGAGTTTTCCAGCCGGCGACACGCACGGACACGGTGTTAAGTCATCCCGCCGCCGTCAATCGTCGGGCGAGGAGTGCCGCCACGCACGGCGCTGTGTGCGACACGCAGAGAACTCGTGTCAGTCGGAGGCTGTGGGGTTTAGTGCGAGCCAGGATACAGTCTTTATCATATCACACGCTGTCATTAGCACGGCTATCGAGTTTACTTGTGCATTGGTTTCAAATATATCAACTGGTGCTTCGTAGGAAATGAATAGGATATATTTAATATACATTGTTGCGCGATTTTATGTAATAAATTTCGTAGTTTGTTGTAACGTTCGACATACATTTGATTAAAAATAAGCACTAGTTAAATTTCAGACAGCTGTTGCTGGCTCGTTGCAAATTATTGGTAACGGTTTTAAGGTTGACGATTGAACCATAACAGTGTATTGCATAGACTTCAACGCGTTCCAGTGGGGCCTACCAACCTTCAGGACCTCAACATGAAGAGGCGGAGGCTGGAGTAGTGTTTAAACGATCAATCTGGATTCTGTTTCGTTCGGTGAAGGTACGAGTGCTATTTGGTTCTACTGTTTCATCATGACGTCATTATCGTCAATACTTTTATCACCTAGACAGTGGTCTCCTCACAGATTGAGAAGGGTGAAATACTTATTCTGACATTCTAGCCATATGCGGGTTAACAGAGTTTATAAATCTTAAATTAGTGACCGACCGAAGGTTTTCGGTTTCGGCAGAAAAATCTGTTTCGGTTGAACACTATAAATTATATAATTCTGATATTATTATATTGTGTAACATCATAAAAATAAATGAAATATAAATATTGCAAAATATTATAAAAATATTACAATTATTACTACGAATGTCGAGTTATAAAAAGCCAGTAATACTACGACCAACCCGGGTCTTGAATCCAGAATCTAGTCCTAGGCAAACTACCTACGCTACTAGCCCAACGAGGCAGTTAATGATTTGTATGCCTATGAATGAATGATTGTATGAATCATTGACATGAGTGCTTATTCTAGGTCCTCCAGAACTAGCTGACGTCCGCCCGAAATGTTATCACATACAAAGAACTGGGGTGGGGCTTCGTACAATACAATTAGTTGACGATAGTAATCGGGACCAGTGGTTGGACTCCACACCCTACCGTTCAACCTAAACTAAGGTGAACCTGATGAACGGGAGCCCAATAGTTGATAATCTACGTATACATAATAACACATATAACTTGTATATGAATATGTAACGATTCACTTACTCGTATTTAATGTTTTCACACTCAGACACAACATGCGCTTGTGTTCATCACACAAATATTTGTCTCGGTTGAGAAGCGAGCCCCGTCGCCGGCGAGAAGGTCGCTTACTACTGGAAACGTGTTCTTAATTACCCCTAATATGTTCAACTATGGAAAACTCTCACAAATGCAGGATCTGGACATCACTAAGTGGACACCCTGAGCGACCGTGCCGTGTCCGTGTAGGCCCGACAAAGGGTCGGGCCCAAAACTCTTTTTTCTCTGAGCTCAAAATGAAAATAATAATATAATAAATATCGCACAGAACTTGGCCGTTGATCAACACTGCGAGCTTGCAGTTAGCTTAAACTAGATCACTCGTTGTGTATCATTTATAGCTAAAGCAATGTACGAGACGTACTCACGAACTTGCCAAGTTTCGTTTAATAGGCTTCTGTTCTATTTGTCAAGAGATGAGTCACGCTGTCTCTGTGCGAGCGACACAATACATCCGTATGTAAAGCGAAGCGCTCGTTTATAGATCTATGCGTGCCTGGACGCTCCGGGCGAAGGACAGCTGGGCTAGCTCCTTGCAGCGCTGATACGGCCACTGTCCTGACACAATATATAAGGGTATACGTGTATTAAGCAACAAATGTTGTTCTTATATCCATGTTTCGTTTAATTCTGTTTATTTATTTAAGTCTGTGTCGGATTACTTGGATAACTATAAACGTTTGTAGAACTTGGAATTAATTAACAAGCTGTAGATATATGACGTATTTCAGAGAAAAAGTGCAAGAGTGATGGGTGTGCCCTATGGCGCCCGCCCGCCCTCGCACACGGCCTACTTCGTGGCGCTGGGCGGCGTGGTGCTGCTGCTGATCATGCTGCTCACTTACTGCCTCTTCTTCTGCCTTAAAAGAATCAAGGGTAACGAGAAACCATTTCTGCCTCTTTATTTTTATAAAGAAAGCAGAAAGGATCATTTGTTTCAATCCTTATAGAAATTTATATTATAATTGTAACTTAGAGTTCGCCTCTTTTAAGTTTCATTCGTTTCAAGATCATGCTTTTGTGGTACTACCGCCCCTGGCCTCGTCCGCTAGTGGCCATGTTGTGTTGCAGAGCTGGCGACGCAGCCATTGCCGGAGCCAGTGAAGTCGGTGCGGCCGCCGCCGGCCGACGCGCCCGCCGCCTACCCCGTGCAGCCAGGTACCTCTGTGCACACCTCTGCTGCCTCCAGAGACGTTTCCTGTGTAATTATTGAGTTTCTAAAGCGACGTACCTGCTTTCTGCGCGCAGAGGTGCGGGAGAGCGCCACCGCCATGGCGCAGCTGTGCAAGCAGTTGCCACCCGCTCACAGTGACACCGTGTTCCCTGCGCGGTCGCCCAGCAAGCCCAGCATGCTGCACGGCTCGTCGCGCTCCTGGCGCTCACCGCGATCCTCGTGCTCACCGTGCTCGCCGCGCTCGCCGCATTCACCGCGTTCACCGCGTTCACCGCGTTCGCCGCGTTCGCCGGCGCAATACCGGGCGGCAGTGCGGTCGCCGGGCAGCAGGCCCATGCCGTTGCCGTCCCCCAAGATAATATCGCAATCCCCAGCAAAGAGACGCCCCAGCTCGATGCCCGACGCGCCCACACCGACTATATCTATATCTGAAGTTAAATAAATTATATCTACTTACTGATTAAATAACTACTAACGAACCATATTCATCGCAGCAAGTGTCGGTTGTCTCATTACATATATTCTATTGTCGCGCATAAGAGGCACAAACACGACAATGTCGCTATCAGTAGGTTAAGTGATCACATTGGACATTTGATAACGTACCTTATACTGTAGCTTTGGAAACATTTTCGCTTTTGTACTGTATTTACGGAATATGTATCAACGTAACGTAAAGCGTTAGTCATAACGACGTGTGTGTACCGCCACATGCGCCTCAAGTCAAACTTCTTACAACTCGTCACTGCTAAATATTAGATTTTGATTTAGCTTGCGCTAACGCGATATCAATTTTGATTTATAATAATTGTTGTTGGAACTTATAATGAAATATATGAAATTACTAATTTTCATAAAATAAACAACTAATAATATAATTTTACTTCATTTATATGACTGTCACTATCGTTGAAAGGTTTTAACTTCGAACATTCGAACTTCGAACTAGTTTTGTATATCGCATTTATATGTATAAAATACACGAATTGACTAGCATTTGTCGCTTTACCGTCGTCGGTAAGCTGCAAATACATATGTACATATATGTATATCCGCCAAGTTTTATAATATTTCTACTGTGTCCTAGTTATAAAGTATTTTGTATTACATTTACATTTGACGAAATAACTCGCACACGCTACTGTCAACTTTGCCTCATGCGTGTCTACGAAGAGGCTACGGCGTAGCGCGACCGGCAGCTACGTAGCGCAAATGAGTTATGCGACATGTGATTAGCATTTGTTTCGTACGTCGGCGATTCAGTATACATTTGCCTATAGTAAATTATAATGGTAAATATATAAATTGATCCAGAGATCTTGGGTTTGATATTAGTGTCGGATTAAGTATGGAGTTTGCATTTGTACCACGTGCATGTCAATAGTCATCCGCAGTTCCACGTGACGTATAACACAACTCGTGAAACGTAACATAACGGGAAATAACATGTTGTTATATGTTCATTCTCCGAAAGTCGGCAACTGCGGGGGCCGCGTCACTGGTGCTTTTGTTTACCGTTTGCATGTGTCGGCGTTCCAGTGTATGAGTTTTATAATAAAACATTAAAATATCTTTAAATTTTTTGTCTTGCAAATTTTATCCTTGTATTCTCATATAAAATATAAGGCCCTTCCCGGTCGCGGGCCGTAACGGGCCCGCGTCTTGGACAAGGCGCGCCGCCTATGTTACCACAGGGCTGATGATGTGATGTATATATCACCTGAAGGGGAAGAAAGGTAGTCGAGTGGCGATCGCGTCTCGCCGTAAGGAGCATAAGCTGCCTTCCGGCCGACTGCTCTGATCAACTGGAGGAGACAGTTGGCTGTCCGTGGATTCAGGTGGCGCTTAGAGTTGGGTGGCTTCAATTTGTGGAGGTCTATGATGGGAGGATTTAGTTTATCAGCCGTCTGGTTGCTATAAGCGATGGTATGCTGCAACCGCTTCAAAATGTATTAAAACATCAACTGTATGTGGGAAAAGACTTTATTGTGTACATTACAATAGGAATACAGTTCAACAATAGGAGCAGGTCGCCGCGGCACGCGCTGCTGCAGGCGAGGGCGCGACCCAGCGCCTCCGGCGGTCCGCTGGCGACTGACACCTTCCTCACATACTTTATAATATTCTTCTATGTAACTTTTAAGAACATAATCTCAAAAAGTTTGCTTTGATAGTTTCGTTGTTACATTAATAAATGTGGAAAGTTAAAAACAAGTAAAATTTTATAACACACAAAATCACAAAAAAATATCTCTTATTGTTAAAGCTTTGGTATCGGTATTTACAAAACAAGTACAGTGACGGTGCGGTGCTATTTAATTGACATTCGCTCAGAGAGCGCGCCGCCGCCACGCGCGCGCCCCTCTCTTTGGCGGCGCTACAAGGGCTGTGTCACATTAATGTTACAAATTGTGTAGCAACGACTTCATTGGACACAAAGCATATTATTACACGTGCAGACACGTCATACAGTAATCGAGTATTGCTACATCGTACGGTGATGTAGCATCGTACAGCACTTCCTCGAAGTGTTGTATAAATGTAACTATTAAAAATATAGCAGCTCAAAGCTACCCCGTGGGCATATTCTCACTAACTCGTCGCTTGTCTCAGACACACCAACACGCTCGTTGCGCTACTAATTTTGTTACAACATTATCAATATCTAAAAGCGAGTTCCTACGAGATTATATTATCTGAATAGTACTTGTAATATTAGTATATCAGGCTTAAGTGCAACGCTTTTAAGTTCACGTTCATATAACACAAATCTTAGTGTATATATAATGGTGCTCTGGGGACGCTGAGGCTTCATTTATCTAATACACATTTCAGTTATTGTCACTCGGCTATGAAACATAAATGTGTTTTTATAGTATTGTAAGGGCGTAGTCACACCACGAAAAGCTTTTTGAACAAAGTTTCCACGCTGTACCATATTCTATGTGCGGCTTTTCACCGGTTTCGGTTACTAAATATATTCATCATCATCAGCCTACTCCCGTCCACTGTTGGACATAGACCACTCTAATAGCACGGCACTGAGCTCTATCTTGAGCACTAAATATATTGCTATTGAACATTTATGATAAAATGATGTATTGGCTTAACTAGCGCACGAGAGCGATGCCTAGACCTGGCGGGCACCGCGAGCCAGCTCATGCAATAAGACCGATTCGGATACAGTGGGAACGAGTGGGTCTCACAATAAAACATACGTGAGTGAAGCCGGTACGTCATTTGACCATAAATATTTGGTCTCCCTCGTTGGCTCATCTACAGACAGTAGCCTGCTGTACGGCACTTAGGCAAAGCCGCTTATTTCACAGCCAATCGTTAACTTAAAGCTCTGAGCACATTATGGTTGTTCGTTGGATAATTTCCCTGGCTGCAAATTGATGCTTCAAGCGACACAGTATTAAACAGGGAGTACGTGGAATATTAAACAGGGATAACGAAACGTAACATCACGCCTGTAATCCCTGAAGGAGTAGACAGAGGACTGTAGTACACTTACACGTTTCACCAGTTACTTTTTAAGTCCCATAGAATAGGTGGTGCTCCTATTGCAATACATCGGGCACAGTTGTAGACTCCGAGTCGATGAGAACGAGTGTTTTAATTGTACAGCCTCCGTGTGTTCCTACCAATTTCTGAGCGCGTTGAACGAGAACGAGGGAAAACCTTTGCTAGTCAACACACGTGACACAGTGTTGCACAAGCTTGCCTGTGAACTAGTAAAATATTGTATTTTGGTCATTTACTTTATGATGCTTACAGCATGGCTTTATTTGGTCATAATAAGTCTATTGTTCTCTTTCGCTTTTTTAAAAGCGTTTTTAAACATTGCTTAAAAAGCTATTCTTTACAAGACGCTAACTTCCCGGCCGGCTCTAACAATTTCTTTACGTGGCAAGTATACTAATAAAAGCGAAAACATTATATGGCTGTTTCCTTCCTATCGCCGGCGGTCAGCAGTTGCACCTCGTGGTAGGCGGGTGGCGCCTCGTCGCAGCTCTCCAGCTCGAAGTCCAAGTCGCTCTCTGCAAGTAACCGACGCACCACGTTAGTCGCGTATAGCGCCGCGCAGCGCGCCCCGGGCCCGTCGAGCGGCCGCCGCCCGGCGCAGCACCCACAGGGCTTTACTATTTGTCTTATAGTTACATCGCTCGAACATTACTCAGAAGTACTGCGAGAAAATATGATTACGACAATTGTTAATAGCGATCAGAACAACTTGTGAGCCGTTACCTCTCATCGCACTATGTTATTTCATCGACGGAAAACAAGTCTGATACCTTAGCTGGTAAGTCCAGTGCCATACACCGGGCACATACTCAGACCCCGAGTCACTACTAGAATTCCTAAATTAGAAAAATCCAATAGTACTCGACCTGGGATTTGAACCCAGGACCTCCCGATCGGCAGTCGCGCTTACAACCAATCGACCAACGAGGCAGGCAGTAAATTGAATTAAATAAGCCATTTATTGTTTACCTCCCCATTGTCAATGTCAGACAAGAGACGGATGGTTGTCAATAAGAAGCACAGAGGAAAGATTTATACAAGCGTAGTCTTTGACATTAGATCCTAGACAACGCTCAAACTGATTTTTATATGATTGACGATCGAATTTCGATGGGCCACTAATGAAATATAATTATCTCAGATAATAATCGCGTATCACAGATATATATCGGTGCTACAAGGGATCCGTGAACCCTCGTAGGAGGATGCGAAGAGCTGTAATTGAATGGTGATTCGAAGCACGGCAAGGGTTTTCCTCGAAGCCGGAGATGTAGCGATGGCCGGTGGCGGGTGAGCCATACCCGAGAGCGCGGCGGATTGTGGGCGCAGCGCGAGTGCGGGCGCCAACACGTCGCCGACGCTGGCGTGGCGCGCGCGCGCAGCGCCGCCCGGTTCCGCGCGCCGCCACGCCGCTAGCGCCGGCCCGCTCGCCTCTTCCAGGTACGACGCGTCCGACTCGTAGCCTACTGCCTCTGTGG
>DWME01004315.1:0-16555 GCA_018244795.1 Parelbella ahira ahira
CAGTCGCGCTTGCAACCGCTCGATCAACGAGGCAGTCGATAATGTATACAATGACTATATAGAGTTTATTTCATATTATATATTCTCTATTACCTATAGATTTCAATATAAACACAGCAATATTGTTTTACATTTAGCACCTTTCATATAAATATCGTCACATTAGCGATCGTAAACTAGAAAAAAGTCAGGGACGGCAAAAGTATTTATATATCGATCAAACGCATCAAAATGTGGTCAGACAACTCCGCACAAAGGACGGTATTAGCGGATTTAACGACTCTCAACACTAAAATGGATTCAATGAAAGATTTTACGAGTCGGTAATGAAGGGCGAATAAAAAATGGGCGAGCTATAAATATCAAGTGACATTTGTGTGTTTGGATTCAACCGAATCAATAGGAAATGAACGTGTTATAGATACTAAAATAGTTCTTATAACGCCTTTAACATCATAATAATCCGCGCAAATAAATGGTTTTAAGTGCTCAGTTGATTTCGTTTAATTTGATACTGAACTGAAATTGGACATATTATTATGACTAGTTGAATTCGGCCGATCTGTTTTCGCTTTTTAAAATCTATGACAAAAGGCGTTTAGCTTTTCTCTTAGCATAAGGGAGATGTGATAAATTATTTTCAAACGTGACTGCTAATTGAAAGGTCCTGAGCCCGATTTCAGGATCTGCTACTATTGAATTTTTCTAACTTTAAACTTTAAGCAGCAGTTTAGAGTCTGGATCTGTGTCCATTATATAGGCTCACAACCTATTTCATTGGTAAGACGTACAATTTAACAAAGTGAGACGTACGATTTAACAAAAACAAAGTAACAAATGTGAAAATTCCGTTCCACTGAGCGGAATATAAACACATCATTCCTATGGTAAGCTTATGTTGATAGCAACAATCATCTCTACAGACAAACCTAAGCAAGTGCGTCAGAATCTTCTGGCGCCAGTAATAATGTAAATAAAGTTTCATTTTTACGTCATAAAACGCTGATTTAAGTCATAAAGCGCTGATAGAAATAATGTTATGAAATTTATCATCCGCCCACCGCGAACCAAATATCTGCGGCTATTTATGGCATTATGCTTTTCTCAAAGTATTCATCCGATGCAAATGTTCTGATTTCATATATACTGAAAATTTAATATTATTTCAATTCTAAGATCTGACTCAACACAAAATGAGCAGGGTTCTATGTGAAGAAATAGAACCCTAATTCCTTCTTTTATACGACAAAACTGACTATGGGTACAGTTTCATACTGTATTTTTCTCTATGATTCTGACTGATTCGTTTGTCACACATTGTTGGGTTAGCGAATCACGTAATAATATTTCGATCTCGTAGTTTAGCTTTTCCCAAAGTGGTACAAAAGTTGGGAGTATCGCACAAGTTGGTAATAAACCATTTGACTATAAAATTATTTCAGTAGATTCTACAGATGTCAGTTTCGAGGTCAATCGTAACTCATTCGCTGTAACCAAATCTGGCCCAGCCAACTCCGAACAAAAAACAGATATACAAAAATACTTCACGAGAATCGACATTCTACTGCTGTGTATTCGATTGTTATCGATTGGCAATTTGGAAGTGTAACAAGATTGATCACAGAGAATTGGGCAAATATGTTTGTTTAATGAAGGTTGTATTAACATATTATTAGTTACTTGACGTAAACAAACGATATCAGCTTTCCATAATCCGATCATCATAATCATCGTCATCGTCGGTATCGTTATATCTAAAAAAAATATTTCTAAGGTGTGTGAAGTCTGCCAACCCGCACTTAGCCAGAGTAGTAGACCAGGGCCTTAACCCTCTCAATATGAGAGGAGACCCATATTCCAACAGTGGAACGACAAATGTGTCGGTTATTACTATTATTTTATTTTATATTTCTATTTCTATCTCTGTCTCATCTCCTCTTCACCGTAATATGTTTCCGTTACATCTCTTTCTGCTACAATTTTAAAAGCTCTACATTTATTAACATGACTTATGCCAATTAATACAATGCCATCAATGCCATCGATCGTAGGAAGACAATGAGAACACGCTCCTTACATAACAGTTGAAAACATTTGCCATTTCGATTATGTATGAGTTACCTTACGGGTAGATACATACATCGCTTTTATACATTGTAGTTACATACTGTCTCGAGTACAAAGGAGTTCTCGGCAGCTCTCCTGTCAATAAATACAGCATCCCGCTTGACGGAACCGTCGGGCCCGATTTCTTTATGACCCAAAACCTACTGCGATTTACGGGGCGAGTCGTTCACGGGTCCGACATTAGTCACGAGCGAATGATCCCAACCGAACGATTATTTCGGTTATTTATAGTTACAGTTATGGCGGATCGTTCGGGCGTTATATCGATTATCGACATTGTCAATTCGATTATTATACTACTTTATGTGATGTAAATTTCTCACGTGTTAGTTAAGGGGTTACATGTGTATGTAGGTATATCGCTGGTTGAGCAGACGAAAGTTTGAAGTGAGATTTTTTTTATTTACCAAATTTTCGGCACTGTTAATAAATGTAACTTATGAATTAGTAGCGCTGATTGGGGTAGCCAACTTGGACATCCAAGGCTGATGATGATAATGACATTGATAGAATGTAGTTTAAGACTTGGTAGATGATTAGTTTATGGAAACACAATATTAACACAATACCTTATTGAAAGTCAGATAGGTGGTAATTAAAAATTATATAATAGTTTATACATAACGTTATACATAACATATGTATTACTTTTAAGAACCATGTTCTCATGTAAGTGACAAATGTCTTTTTAGGAATAAATGTCTTTAAGCCTAAACCTAAATATTTCATTGAGATATGACATTGTTTTATAAACAAATAAATTAAACTTTGGAAACGTATTTCATATACTGCGATTGAATATACTGCGATTTTCAGTTACCATCTAGAATCATAAGTTCACATTCATGAAATTTGAAATTAAACAAACAAAGAAACTCAATAGTAATTGTAAAAAAAACACAAGTGCGCGCTTAATAAAATAAAAATGAAAAAAAAACGAACCAAAACAAAAAATTTGTAACAAATGCTATAAGAGATTTTTACAATACAAAAATAACCAATATTATCAGAACATGTAAATAATAATATCTAGGTATAGGAAACAATATATCATACAGCGTGATTTACATTGAAACGACACTGATAATAATTACATAAGTACCCACAGAACTTTCCTTTCCCGGTCGCGACTGGCAATTACCGAGAAAAGCACTTTCCCTCATAGCGCTCTACACAATACCGTATCGTACGCTCCGAAAAATGTATAATAATAATTAGCATGATTTTCCTAGGGTTTTGGCTTACTTCACAACACATGGGCATTTGTTTTTAAGTGACGAGAGAATCAAATAAGCAGACAGCAGTCACAAGTAGCCGTTGCCGCCCACAGACATTTGCAATCTTGAATCAAATTGTTACTCTCCACATACGTAAGATCACCGCTATGGTCCCCGCTGGGGTAGGCAGAGAAGTGTTGTATACTCCCACGTTTGACCGAAATAGGTAGATATTTCTGAGAGGATTATAACAACAGCATCATAAAATTCTATACTATTCCTTTTAATTGGAAAAACAAATAAAAGAAGTCAGTATATAAAAAAAAAATTTAACAAAATAACTGTAGATATGTTAAAAGTAAAAGTACTTTTTGGTAATTTTGAACTTTATATAAATCAATTAGGTACATATTAAATTAAGGGATGAAGGGCGAGGGTGCATTGCGTTAGCGCCGCAGAGCAGTCATGAGACATCGAGAGAGAAACTCAAGCCTCAAGAGAGCCACTGCAATTTAATTTAGACACTAAGGTAGGCGAATAAAGAAATTTTAGAAGAAATATAGAAAAAAAATCAAATAACTTTAAAAGAAAAACGTAAAACATTTTATGCAGTAAATTTTAATTACTTTTTTCAAAACTATTATGGTATTAATAAGGTTACTTTTAATTTGGACGGTGAGTCAAAAATATATTATGAAGATAGATGTCCAATCTGACGAATTCTTAGGTAACTATTACAGTCAGGTACAATTTTGATTTAACCCAAATAATGGTAATTGTTACTTAAATATGAAATGAAGAAAATCTTCATAAATCCTTGTGGTCTTCTTGTAACTAATAATGCTAACACTATTCTTAGTTAGTGACACTGCAATAATCTTATTATCGTGACGAAAATCAATCACGAATATTTTTTGACGATGGTCTGCGTGTTGATAATAAAAACGTTTCCGCTGTCACCTGTGGCTTGTGGCACGGTAATACAAAATGGTATAATAATTTCCAAGTGAAGCACTGAAGCGGGAAAACTGTCACGCGGCGCCGGCCGCCGGTTACGAAACGCACCGCTAATGGTAGTGCGGGCTCGATGGAGCGCGACGACGTTATTAATTAATTAAATAAATTAGAGGTTTCCACATTTGTTTACACGACATGTTACACACATATCGATCATTTGCAAGAAGACTGCATGTGACAAAAGCGATACTTTTCAGAAAACGACTTTGAAAGTTTGAAATCATGATGTTTCGATGGCTGTTGTAATATTCTTTGACTTATTAATATTCCATGACTTATAACGATTTTAATTGTTATAGTATAATTTTGATTCCTTACTTTTAAAGACGGACTTTTCTGAAATATAAAGTTTTTATCATATTACCTACAATGTTCTCGCAAATAAGCAATATGTATTTTTATTCGTACATATTGGACGTTTATTAAATAGGACTCTAACTTATAAATCGATATTACTAGTTATTCCTTATTCAAGTAATCAGTTTGACGATTGTCTCTAGTAAAAATATGACTAATTATTTTAATTTTATTTTAACTATAATTTAGTTTAACCATAAAAAATCGTACACTACTTCGTGCAAACAATATTTTTAAAAAGAGGCACAAAAATCTCTGTGGCGTATAAATATATAGATTTTGTTTACACCATATTATTTCACCGCAACGACGTAAAACAAATCATAGTTCAAAGCATGGTAGTAACACAGCTTCCGCGTACAACTCTATTAGTGACAGTATCTAATAATTTCAATCATTCAATCATTATCCATCAGCTGTGGGGCCCGCAAAGTCTATTTGCATTGCAATTGATGCACATTTAAGCATCCGCTATGCACTGCGGGGGCACTTCCTGAAGCCACACTTCAGTCAGTCATAGGGTACTATGCGCACTGCAGGTTAGTACTTACGTTTTGAACGAGAAACATCCAAATAATAAAGTTTAAGGAATTTATAAAACTAGTCTAGTTGCATGATCATCTAACACTTCATTTCTAATTGTGACTGATTGAAAGTTAGAAGTAATTGATTTGATTAAATTTAATATTCTTGACATGTATCGCTCTATCTATATCCTAATTGCAAAAGTTTGATTGTAATTGCAGTAAACAAGGCATCTGAGTCTTAACCACCATAGCGTACCAGGCGCTCCTCAAACCTTAACTCCGTACAAAATATTTATTTGTTCTCTACTTTTTATCGGCATTATTATGTATAAATTTCATCTTAATTTCTGTAGGATAGGGGATAACTTACAGCAAATAGAATACCAAAACATGCTTAGTCTAAATCACACGTAAATAGCTTAAATTTGTATTAATAAATGAATAAGTAAATAAATAAATAATTAATTAACGTGTTCAAATAGGCACTCGTCGAGACACATGATGCACATTTTGCAATCTGATCTAGTTTGCCTTTTTCATAGAGAGCCAGCCACGTGTAGGAACAATTCAACCGTAGACATTGTATATTATGGGCTCGTTCGATTACTGCTCAGTTAGATATCGACGTTTCGTTGAAACTCCTTATATTGCCAGTGTCTAAGTGAGGGTTTTTTACAAAACCTATGCAATCTTCCATTCATTATTTCACTCTTTTCAGGCTGTGTTTAAAAAAGTATTGCATTATCTATTACTATTGTCTGATTGGCACACTTCAAGAATATTCCAGAATATATACAAGTATACTGACTAATATTCGTATACGTACAGAGATAGTAATATCGTAAAACACCTCGCGGCCTCATGCTCTCAAACTAGGCACAAACTAGACTACGGTGATGAAGCAGGTAATAAGCACACATACGTAAATTACTAAGCACATACATAAAATATAAATAAATTTACACCCAAAGAGAAACCAAACACGCTTGCCTATCACACAAATGTCCGAAGTGCAAATCGGACTTACAGTTTCCAACTCAGCAGTCAGGGTCAATAATCACTAGACAACAAGAGATCAGTCGAGAACTTGCATAAAACAAAAAAATAATCAACCACCATATTATTTTAAATTTTCAACAAGCAAACAAATATTTTGTTTTCGATGATCTAACAATAACACACGCGAATCTAAATGATCGTGATGATAACGTTCTAAGTATGAGCGCGATAAATGAAAACTAACGTACGAAGTGATAAATATGAGATAGTTATTATGGGAAAATATTTATATTCTAGTTCAGATTGAAATTGGAGAGTGGGTTGTTGGTGCAAAAATAAACTGTATAAAATAGGAACCGAACTATAAGATAAAGATTAGTTGTATATTTCTGTGTGTAAGCATACTTTTCGCAACGAGATGAAGATCCCAATAACGCAGCATCACCGGTCACACAAATCGGGAGGGTAGCGCGCGTGTTCGAAGACAATTATCCTTCCATTCGAGGGTGGTACCCTTATTACGAGTTGGGGTGCTACATGAGATATAACGAGTGTATTTCGAATTTCGTATCGATACGACACTGATTGATCACAGCTACTTTGTTATTATTATTATTACTATCCTCTGCATGACCATCGTCATTTTCATCATTATTATTACCATAGTTACTATCTACAACATCATCTGCATCAACATCATTACCATCACCTTCATCCACTGTCGGAAATTGCTCCTCTTTCATAAGACAAGATTCACGACCTTCTTATATTTGTCAAATGGGGAGACTTAATTGACATTTTTGTCGAATACACGCTACGTTTAGGTTGTCTATTTATTTCATTCAGCACTGACACTAAACTTTCTAAGCTGAAATATGAACTGAATAAACGAAAAATAGAGCGACTATTTATTGTCTCGTGTGACTGCTTTTTACTTTAAAAAAATGCCTCTGTTCGATGAAGTGAAAATTTTGAATTCGTCCAACGACTATATAATAATAGAGGGTTGCTCGAACACTTGGTGCCGTAAAGGGCGGAAGCCAATCAGTTTCCATATAGGGCAAGAGCATTTCCCTCACATGACGGGACGCATGTAATAAAATGTAATGACTATATCACAGAAACGTGTCCTATTATTGACGTGATAGATCGCTTTGTTGCTTCTGGAAAGTTGGCTTTAGAAACTAATTGATATTTCATTTCCTTTTCTGTGCCTTAAAATTTTTGAAAAATTTTATTATTATTATTATTTCTTTTACTGCAAGGGTAGCACAATGTCCTTTCACAATTTGCAATATTTACAAAGATGAAAGTTAAATTAAAATTTTACATGTTATATGTCGCTTAATTCTTTCATAAATAACGTCGGTTTTCAGTAGGTATCAGCTTTGTTTATTTTTTTAGGTAATCAATAAAATCATTCACATTCAAAGTATAAACTACTGCATTTTACTGCTTTCATCAAACGATCAGTAAGTTCTTTCAATCCGTTATATGTATAACCATTCCTTTGGTTTAGAGTTAATGTATAAAATACGATCAAATTGATATTGTCCGCGTATTATTACATTATTTATGGACACCCTAGTACAAAAAGCTGTGGCAGTCGTAGCCTAGTAGCTTCGATTTCTGGTTCCAAATATCAGAACTTGTCTTAATCCTGGCCCGCATCTCTAACTGCAACTTGCTACTTGCGTTCTGTAAGATAATGATCACTCGCTGTGACGAAAATCATTGTAATAAAGACTACACATTTTCGACTTTCAAGACTTTCTGGACTATCCGAAGTCTGTCAAGGCACACTAGTCTAGAGTAGCGAAATGCATTTTAAATTGCCTAGTATGAAAAGTGTTCCGAGGAATAGTGGAACAATAAAAGGATTAGATAATTAGCAACGATGATTTATTATAAGTTACGAAGTGGCACTGTACATCAGAGACCAGCTACTAATGGTTATCGTGAACCTCCCGACCATGTCTACCGATTAGACGTGGAATAAAAATTTTCAGCAAGTACAAAAGACTGAAATGAGTGTACACTGCGTCTTACTCAATTACAAAGACGTTGATTTCGGTGCAAAACTCAATATTGCTATACTTAGTCTTTCCAGGATTGTCGACCCTAAAACCACTTTCCCCTTCCACACACCCCTCGATCGTCATAATTACGCTGTCGCCCGCAACACACCCGCAATCTGGACACGGCGACACGCAAACGTTATTTTTATATTCAGCTCAGATATTCCAAGCATTGTGCGTGCGTGCATAATATAGTTTCCAGTCCATATTTAAAACCCTTTGTAAGTTTTGTTTTAGGGTTCATTCGTATGTTTTGGAAGCGGATTAATCTTGCAATACACATAATGTTCAAGCAGTTACTGCAACCAAGCAAACCGCTATTTATACTAAAATTCTGCTCTATATTGGATACAATATGTATATCGAGTTAATGATACAACTAATGTTGATCCTCACATATGTACAATGTACCCAAATACGCAGGATGGAGATATTTGGCACGCGGTGCTTTCAGCTAACCCCGTCAAGGACCTGGCGACATGTAATTATGACATATTATATTTAAGATGCAAGAATACTTGGATACGATGTAATTAGCGTCATATATAGTATATAGATATAGTCCTCCTCATCGCTTTCGATGACGGCGACCCAAAATATTGCATTCTATGATATTATTTTCTAGCGTGCGCCCTTATATGACTTGCTAGTCCGAACTTGGTTTTAAATGTCCGTTTGCATGAAGGACAGTACAGTACAGTTCGCCTTTAAAGCGTCATATAAGATCGTGATAGTGTAGATAGTTGAATAGAGTAAATACAACGAAGTATATTATCTTTATAAGCCAAATTAATAATGGGTCCTTAAATGTTATCTTATCCGTGTGAGATATTACTGCCGAAACCATGAGATAGTTTTCAAATTCAAATTCAAATACCATTTATTCAAAATTGGTTCATTAGAACACTTTTTGTACGTCAAAATGAAACTACCACCGCTTTGGAAGATGCCTCGCTATGGAGAAGAAGCGGCGAAATAAACTCTATAGGTGTGCTTAAGCATCTTTTAAAACAAGTACATACATAGTATATTAGGATATTATACTATGAGTTATTTATTGTGGAGCTAGAGTTACATCACACCAAGCATATTCATCATTTAAGTAATCATTTACCTTGTAATAAGCCTTTTTACAAAGATTAGTTTTTATAATGGATTTAACTAATACTTAAATGAGTTGTAAAAACATAACATCGCCCTGGGGATAGTAGCAGACGAACAAAACGCTTCGGACTTCAACATAATACTGTCTATTAACCAAACAGCTTAAGGAGATTATCCCCAGACAAAACTACCCCATACCGTTAAGATCTCAGGGCGGTAACCGCCATTAAGATAGACGATGCACAATATTTATTACGCATACGAGATTAGTTGGGAAATATGTGCTATTGAATATCCGAAACAATCTCCGGGCGAAACCTGAAATAAATCCGAGGGGGGGGGGTTTAAACCGTGACTTTGCATATAATTACGCACCGTCTCAAAACTCTCGCGGAGAGACGTCTGGGCGTGCAGAGGAATTCGAAGGAAATTAAAGTACATGCGCGTCTCAAGCTATATGGATTTGCGTCATAACAGATAATGTACTAAGGCAGGATAATATTAATCATTGCCAGCCATCCTTATATCGTTCACACTGATAGGACACTGGTCTCATCTCGGAGTGTTAAAAATGAAGATCATAGGTTGCCACGCCGGCTGAGTACGGCTTGACTGACTTATTATATGGAGATCTCTAAAGTGCACAGCTTTCCTGACGTTTTTCTGCATCAAATTAATGATTGTATTAATAATTACAATGATTTTTACAACCTTTCTTATCATTAGAAGAGATCCCTATTCAACAGTGGAACGATAGAAGATTGGTCACGATGTCTATGAGTGCTCATAGAGTAACAGTGCAGAAAGATTGTCTATTAGTAGTTTTTTTTTTAATTCTAGTGAATCAAATCAATCAGTCGCTCATAAAGCGATAGATGCTTTAAAAACATCTTATTTGTATAGAAGTTTATTTCTAATAATAATCTCGAAATGGTATTTTTTAAACAAGGACATTTTTTGCTTGTTTTAAGTGTCTGTACTTGAGTAACCGTTTTAATTTTAAGCTACGTAGTAAAACGTAACTGGCTGGAAAGAAAAAATAAAATAAACTATTTTTCTGTCACTTTTGCGCAAAGAAAACAGTTGACGGAAACAATGAGAGCGTTTAAAAATATTATTTTTTTACCTCACCTTACAATTACCAAAGATAATACCAATTTAAAGTTGTCCACGTCCTTCGATACAAATAATAGATTTGAAAGTTGGTAGAGTCGCTTGGAGCGCGGTTGCTGCGATGTAGATAAACCCATTCCTTGCCAATTAATATAATAAGTATTTTTCAAATAAATTAACTAATCTGTGTCAATCAACGCGTCTGTGACTAATTGTAGCCATTGAGTAATCACATTATATTAGGCAGGCTGTATGCCGCATGATTCCTCTATTTATAATTTAAAAAAAAAACTCCTTTTTATATACTCGACTATCAATACGCTTGTGCGTCAATTAAGAAAAAAGTGTAGAATAAAAAATATACTTGTCTATGGTAACATGCGCTTCCAAAGATCAGTCATGAGTAGACGTACATATCTACATATATTTTTTCTGTGTTGTAACAAGAATCCTACGATTATACATTGAAAAACAAAGATATTATAATCTTCGTAAAAACAATGAAATTGTTTCTTATATTATAACAATATATTTTTCTTTATCATGGCAAGATTTCTTTCATTAATTAATTTACTCTTCTACAACCTATAACTAAAATGGGCGTGCCTAATGCTCAATGCTATCCTCTAGGTAGTGAAACCTGGCTGATTGAACGTACAGCAAATACATTCTTTACGATCATAGGCATTACAATCTGAACGTGCATTTACAAGCCTCTCATTCATATCACAGCGTGTACCTACGTCTTTTCCCGCGCAAATGGTTGCACTATCAACATTCAAAAGCTTTCTGCGCCGCTTCTTTCGACGGTCGCAATGACTTTGGGTGTGTTTGGAATGAAAACTGACGGTACGATTACACAGAATACGAGACGAGAATACAAGGCACGCGACGCGCACAATAGACGTCTCAGTAGCTAGTAGCGACATCTAAGTTCACCGGCTCCCATCGATTCTGGCTCTTTCCGAACGCTCAGACGGCGTGTCATGTTTTTTTGGAGATACGCCTTACTATTTCTAAGTAAACAGATGATAAATATGCCTCAAATTTATATGTAAGCGTCAATTGTTGTGTGGAATATATTTTGTTTGTAAAATTTAGATATTGAAGCCCAAAATTACAATCAATGTTTTAATAGGGTTTTCGAGTTTTCTATTAATATTTATTTATAGTTTTTATCCACCTTAATTTGGACGACTTTTGACGGTACCCCGACGAAGTTTTAGACAATAGCTACGCGGCTAAAACCTTATCTAAACATTACATGGATTACATATTTTCTGTCCAAAGAATTTTTCGCTTTGTCATATGATAATGTCAGGGAGCATGATAATAATAATATCATCCCTAATAACTGGGGTTGGCATAATGAAACTAGGACACGTCAGTTATCGCGTGATATAGAGTCATAAATGCCCAGTCCACATACATAATTTGAAACATTAATGTCATGTCATAAGCTAACTATGTATAAACGTGAAGGTATTCTGAAAAAAAAATCACATTCATTCATAAACGTCCCGAAGAAGATATGTTCAAAGAGAAACACAAAGTTCTACATAAAAAAATATCAATGTAATAAAATGTAACGGAGAATTTAAAATACGTATAACACAATTTATTTGAATGATTATCACAACTGAAATATGTACAGTAGTAGCCTATGTTAATCAAATTTAATTCCAATGCTGAGATTTCATTATAATTTTAATAATTCCTTTCAATTCCAATTTTTTCACTTCCCTCAGCTCAGTAATAAGTCTTAGCCTCCCAATTAAAAACAATATGGCCGCCTTTTGTTATTTCCCGCCAATATGCCGAATTCAAAATGGCTGCCGTTTTCTATTATACCTCCAAATACAATCAATACTAGAGTCAAATAAGAATTTGAACAAGTAATTTCTTTGAACATTACCTTGAATAACACAACTGAACAACTTTGAACAATACAAAAAGTTGGGTTACATCTTAAAATTGTAGACATATACCTACGTAATGATCAATGGAAATTATATTTCAATATTTGAAACTTTACATTAAAAGATCTGTCATTGGATCAGATTTGAACGTGGTAAAATAAATATCGTCAGACCGTAATTCTTAGTAAACTGCCATCAATCTATATATACTTACAATATAAATAAAATCTCGTGATAACTCACACACGGCCAGCGGACACGTTAGGAAAAACTTGTGGTATAGTAAACACAGTACCAGTAAGCTACATACATACACACATATACATTTCTGAATACATAATTCTCAGCCAGGCGATCAGTGAAGCCACCGCTGGACCGGGCGATCAAATCTTATCAATTATAGAGTTCTATAGTCTTAACACTTCTCATTATATATCTCTGGATATCTCCGTTACTCGATATTAAAATATAGTCAAACATGACGTAAGAGATACGTAGACGAGCCCGATACTCGACCGACGAGGCGGTCATATAAATACAGGAATAATATCGTTATATTGCTAAGGTAGGTTAAATACTGGTGAGGATCAGGTACCTGAGGTAGCCGAAGGCCCGGTCGTCATCGGAGAACTGGGTGCGAAACTCTGTGAAGTCGCTGCCGCGCGCCGAGCACACGATGCGCGCGCCCTCGAACTTGAACACCGCCCTGGACGCAGACAGGTCACATTCACTGCTGCTACCAATCACTAGAAAACTCTTTTCTTGGGTAAAGAATAATAATAATCGGCCCGTTTCATTCCACTGTTGGAATATGGATCTATAATATGGATCATTTTGAGAGGGTTAAGGTCATAGTCTGCCACGCTGGCCAAGTGCAGGTTGGCAGACTACACACACCTTAGAAATTTTTTTTTTTAATTTCTAAGGTGTGCAGGTTTCCTTACGATGTTTTTCTTAACCGTGAGCGGGTGATATTTAAATTTAAAACGCACTTTTGTTAATAGGTGCGCGTCATGGATTTTTACCCAGCGACCCCGGAGTGACAGACTGAGTTCTTTATCACTAGGCTATCACTGCTTATATTTTTCTTGCATACTCGGCCATAACACACATCGGAATTACTTGGGATAAAGCTGTGATCACTATTGTTATACTTTACAAAACGTTCTGAAACGCCCCGACAAGTTTTAACAAGGCTAAAAAAAATGAATTGTTTATGGTAAGTCACCACCTACATTGATACCACAGACGTATAACAATGAATAGAATATTTTAACATCACATTGAGACTGTGATACACGTCCCAGGGAATAGGAAGTCAGCCTATTGCTACAACGAGCACAAATCCAGACTTCGTGGGCACTCATTCCAGTCATAGATAATACTTTGCCCGACAAGGGTTCGAACCCAAATCTTCTTGCTCAGTGGTCGCGTTTGCAATCAGTACACAGACCGGACAATTAAATTCGTTACGAGGTGTTTTAAACGTTGATTAGAAAGTGTCTTATAAACGTAAGACTAGAAACCATTTACCTAGATTTAAAGTTAAACCGTTCGTTAAACCTAGACAAGTCTAGTCTAGACGCTTCGACGTGCTAGAAAAATGATAAAACGACAGCGCCAATTTAATAGGTCGTTGCTTTGAGCTTTAGAAACTATTTTTCTCTTTTTGTAAAAGAGAGTGAGTTGTGTTTGTTTTTTAATCCATTTTTCAAAACTTTTTTATATTAAATTCGACGTCACTCAATATAAAGATGAAGAAACCTGCCCATATTAGAGTTGGCCGTAATATTCTGTAAGGTGTTTTGAGTCTATCAGACCGTGGTCTAAGCCCGCTCATTTTAGGAGGAGAGCCGCGTCCAATAGTGGAATGATAAAAGAAACAGATTATGTGTCTTTTTAAAATATTTGGCGATGATGACGGTGAGAGAAAAGTTGGCGACCCAGGGAGCTTGCAGTATCTGTGTTTCCGGTTCCAAGCAGCACAAAATAAATAAATAAAAGATCACACAGAAGTAGAGAATGAAACGGATTTAAAATTCCCCAACAACTGAATTGGCCATCTTTTTATATCATCGGTGTAACACGACATGAACGAACTAACAAAACTTTCCTGACTGATTCGCAATAGAGTGCAAAAACGTAAAAGAAACCTGTCATCAGATCTCCAATCCCCGAAAAGGGGGGGGAAACAGAGGAGTTCAGTAAGTACTCTTCCACATTTGACCAGTTACGTTTTACGTTCAATGGAATAGACGGTGAGTCTATCGCCATACACCGGACACAGAAATTCTATAATCGTAAAAAGAATGAATGATTGTCTATGGTCTCACTCACCATTCAGTCGGTGATCCGTCCGAGCGGACGTCCTCGTACGCGGCGCGTATCGTGTCGCGGTCCAGCCCGGTTGTCATGGTTACCTGTGGAGAAAACACATGTCCGATGAGTTTCAGGAATATCCTAAGAGTAGATTTAGTGACACAAATATTGATGTCTTATATAATATCATAGATGTAAGCTCCATGGAAAGAAAGCAATGTTAATTAGCTTGTAAAATACTATCAATAATTGTGCAGCTTACAATATTAATTTAATTAAAGTAATCTATGATTTTGATCATAAACACCTACATACATTATAGATTTAAACCCCAAAAATTTTTGTAACCATTTCTATATAAAACGCGACACATCCTGGGACAGGTATACATTTACCTAAAGAATGACCTAACCATGTATTATTAATATGTAACTCTTTTTAACATAATATATAATCTATTCTATTCTATAATATATTTTCTAAATATATGTATACATATAACCCATATTTCATATTAATACAAAAAAACTAAGCTAATGGCATTAATTATTATTTGTATTTGCCATTTTCTCCTTAAATTCCTTTTTTCTACATCAATGAGACGTCATAACTAGACATAGACAATAGACAATGTACTCGTATATTAAAATCGTCCCATTTGTCATTCCACTGTTGGAATATGGGTCTTCTCTCGTATTGAGAAGGTTAAGGCCGTAGTCTGCCACGCTGGCCAAGTGCGGGTTGGCAGATTTCACACACCTTAGATTTTTATTAATAAGTTATTAGTATTGCAACGTTTCCTCACGATGTTTTCCTTCACCGTTAGCGAGTGATATTTAAACTTAAAACGCACTTTTATAAAGAGGTGCGCGCCATGGATTTGAACCTAGTATCCCAGAAGTGATAAGCTGAATTCTTAACCAGTAGGCTATCGCTGCTATACTCGTTTATAACCAGAGACAATTCATACTGTCATAGACAAAACGCACTGAATACTGCACAGAATACAGACTGCTATAGACAGTGCAAATATTTGACATATAAATAGATTTTAAATGTACTTAACTAATTAACATAAATTTGCATACCTAGAAGGTAGAAAAAGAGACATTGATATAAGAACTATTGAAGATATAAAATATTGATTTATGAACTAGAGAAAATTGATATAAGAACTATTTTGTACACCTTATTCTAGCAAATAAAGAATTATTATTATTATTTGCGCACACTAAAAGACCGTTGAACACTATTACGTTCCGCCCCCATTGGGCACAGACGCGTGCCCAGCGGTGGGACTTGTACGGACGGCTGTACCGGTGTGGAGCCGCCTGACAGTTCTCACGGGCGCCGTATATGGCGGCGTCGCCCCCGCTGCGCTGACTCTTAATTACAGATTAATGCTTATAATTACTGGAGATCACCTACCGAGCGGCCAGTTCGCGCTGCCCACGCGTTCCCATTGCACACTGACGTCTCTATGGATATATATTTTACTGACGGTCGTATAGCACAACCTATCTAGACACGGTTATAGGCAGCGTAAGTGTTGCCAGCCGTGCTCTGAGATCCACAAACCCCATGTTTAGTGTGAGGTGAGAATTGCCGGCAAAATCCTCTTCGGGAAAGCTATGTCCAGTTGACTAAAATAGGTTGATATCATGGTGTTTAATTAATAATTTTTAGTTTAATGTTTTGTTTTTCTGGAGTGGAGACCGCGGCTCGGCAAACGTAGCGTAGGACGCCCTCCGGCCCGGTGGGATGACGATCTGCGAAAG
>DWME01004316.1:0-16555 GCA_018244795.1 Parelbella ahira ahira
TAATTTTTAAATCTGCTGAATACACGTAACGTACTTTTGTATAAATATTTATATGTTAATATATTAGGTACTAGAAATCTATCGTCTTTGTAATACCTACAACACATTTTAAATAGTTACTAACACAAAAATGCGAGCACGTCGTTAGTAACAACAACTTATGGTAACCAGACGATTAATAGATCGCATTATATTGTTACAGATATATTAATTCCTATATTTTTATCTCAACCAAACTCAGAACAATAACTCAAGTCGTCACTCAAGCATTTGTTCTGCGTGGGAATCGAACCTACGATCCCCGGCTGAGCAGTCTGGGAAATTAAGGCCTATCTAAAAACAGCGCCTATCTTTACTCCATTAACGTAACTGCTTATTGTAGACATGTGAATATATTAAGCTTTCTATTTAGTATGCACTTCAAGGAAAACCTTGCACGCGGGCCATACAACTTTGTAGTTCAAAAGCTTCGGCGTGCGGTGTTAGCTGACACATTTCTAAACCGTAAGCTCTGCACATTACGGTAACAAGCAGAACGGAGATTCCTCTCATTGACCTCACTACAAAGCGCTGTGTGATTTTACACACGCTGAACATACATTACTTTGTGCACGAAAAGCTGTTAGGCAAATTCGTAATCACGTGTTAACTGCAGCGTAAAATTAATTGCAATAAAATGCTTCGAACGACTAGAGAAAGCTCGTCACTCCGTGTACAACAAACTACAAAAGTATGGACTTATTTCAAAACAAAATATTTTCAGCTCGCGTTTCTGGCCACAATTCTTGTTTCAATTTGCCTATTATTAATGCCTTTCTTTGATCTGTAGATAACAGTCTTATCCTCACATTCATTAACCTTTGGTAGTTATGTACCACCACTACTGGGCGCCAAACCGCTTGGTTTTGACTTTTGTCATTCCAGTACTTTCCCTTTGTCTTTCCCAGATTAAACCATATGACAAAACCAGATTAAACCATATGATAAATACGTCAACTGTATCTTAAAGTACAAAATTTGTTGCTGATGTTGATACATCCAAATTGCAATAGCAAAGAATATTTTCTTTGAATTGTAGTCTTTTGTTAATTTTATAGGCCTTCAATAATAGGATGAGAAACCAGAACGCAGTCAGATTTGAAAATTGGGTAGATAATAGAATTTACTGGATGCTTGAGATGATAGAATTTACTTTATAATTAATTAGCTAACGTCAACACACGTCCGATTATATCCCATTTGACGTGCGACTTGTTTGAAATGGATTTCCTAATTAATCGGGAACGCGTCTAATCCAGTATGTAACTGTCAATGTAATATGACGCAAGCAGGCAGGAATCGAAATATTCCTGGCTAGCCACACTTGCTCCTAAATTCATTCCTGTTCTATTTTCAGTTGTAGGTATTCCTTTGCGCGAGCATAAGCAAAGGTGGATGATATTTAAAATCATCCAAACCATTTATCGTTCCATTGTTGGACACGGAGTTCAGTCTCAAAATCAGTAGAATATTTATCATACCAATTTCTAATTCGAAAATTAGTTGATGACAAGAGGCGATAAAGTTCAATAGGGCAGATCTATGTCGAGTAAAGGACTGAGATAAGGCTGGTGATCATGATAATATTCCAGGTAAAACCGTTAACACTTCAGAGAATCTTAAAAAGACTTCTTTATCAACATTCTCAAAAGAATTAAATTCTCTTTTATATGAAACCTTAAATGAAAAATCATCGAGTGATATTTAACTTTGGAGTAAAATCTCAAGGTGAGTGTTACAACACCTCATAAATGTAAATCACGAGATAAGATTTAATTTTTTTACAACTATTTTAATCCTACGAGAGTAACTGGCAATCTAATTATAAGATTACGAGTAGTGAGATAAGATAGCTGTATTTTCACTTTATGAATTAAAAAATTCTAGCAAAAATCATTAAAGTATAGGCAAATCTGTACGCAAATACGCAAAATAAAGTTGCAATGGACAATTTTGGTATACAATCCCTGAACCTAGACAGGTATACCTTTAAGAGATGATCTTTTTATAGCTTGGGCTTGACATAGACACTAAGAGAGTTATTAACATCTACATATTATATTAAAGTTTATAGCAAACCTCAACTGTCACATTTTGGAGAGGAGACCCGTGTCCAACTCGATAAAAGGGTCGAACAGAACATTAAAGTCCATATTTGCTCTAGACTGTTCCATCCGTACATCAGCCGTGACTGCTATCTGACGAAATCTACAATAGTTTGACAAGCGTTCCGATTAGTACAATAGCTTGTGTGGTTGTAATTGATTACATTTCCTGTAGTTAATAGTAAGCCACATTAAGTAGCTACCGAAACTGGCATTGTCCGCTTCGAGGAACCGAATTAATTGAATAATCCTGATGTTATCTCTCAGGCAGCTCAATGCCAATGCGACAAAGACTTTTAACATCAATAGTGATTGAGTGATTTTAATAAGTGTCTCATTTGCTTCAATGACGTAACACCGCAGGTCATACTTGCTGGCCATTGCCGATTTCTTTTTTTACATTAAAAAGTAATTATTTCAAAATATTTAGAACCGTCACATCATGCTTATAATCCCCGAAGAGGTAGGTAGAGTAGTGTAGCGCACTGCCACGTTTCACCGGTTACATGTTTACGTCTCGCTATGGAATAGGTGGTAAGCCTTTTGCTATACACCGGGTACATACAGACCACAGGCCACAACTAAAAATTACAAGATAGAAAAATCCAATAGTACCCGCCCCGCGATTGGACCCAGAACCTCTCGATCGGTAGTCTCGCTTTCAACTACTCGACCAATGAGGCAGACAAATATTAAGAATTTCGTTACGAAATAAAACCCGCAATTGGCCAGCGTAGCAGATTATGTCCTAAACCTTAGACCTTAGGTGTAACGGTAAAATTGTTGATGATGATGATAAATTTCGAGTTCTTTATGTACAATTTGAACTCGTAATCTTCATATCTATAGCATTCGCTTGCTTTACTACGAAAATATCACAGGTTAACAAAGAAAAATAAAATATTAATTAATGCAAACAATGAATACGGGTATTACAAATATGAGATAAATTACAAATTTTCAAAATTTTAAAATCAATACTGCGTGCAACCAAATATAGTATCAGTGAGTTTCAGTAATCTTTCGCCCCCGCCACCTGTAATCTAGTCGTGACGTAAGAATGTACAGCGAAAATTTTATCTCATTTCAAGTACTAGTTTTGACGTAACAGCCGCGCCAACCAATAAATATTAGTGTATCAGTGCAATGAATTAGATAAACATCGTTGCCTTATTTGTTAATTGTATATAAATTAAACATGATTATTGTGAATGGAGTCGGCTTTAAATTTGTAATGGCGACGTGTGTGGCCCGATAAGAACATGTCATGTAATTGTCACGAATAACCGTCCATTTATCAAATTTATATGAAGCAATAAATCGCGTATTTCGATGTATTCACTGTGCGTTTTGTTGATCGTACAGATGAATTATTTAATAAATGTCTTAGTTTACTGCTATTAATTTACATTAAATGTTATAATCATAATTTCAATTATTAATTTACATTAAATCTTATGGTCATAATTTCAATTATTAATGTAAATTAAACATCATAATTAAGATTGAAATTGCTTATCGTTACCATTTCTTTGAATTAAAATCATAGAATTGAATTTCGAATTTTAATTTGAACATCTATAATTTGGTGTACCTATTTATTATTAGTGCAGTCGACTGTTGTCAGTATTGTAACGACACAATTAATTTACTCACACTATGATAAAAAGATCGTCTTATTCATGTTATGTATACAATCAAATATGTAGTATAATTACTTAATCAATTAAGATATAGTAATTAATTATCGTATCGAAGGCAAACCACGCCAACTAAACCCGAAATATTTGTATCGTGTCTAACACGCCAGTGTACATACTGCTTTATAAATACGATCTGTTTAACGAAGTGTAACATTTAATATAATTAATGTGAGTTAAATGTAACATTACAATTGAACCACTAGATTTGTTTTGGAAGCTCTTCCACTGACCATAGAATTTATTTCTGTAACAGACAGTTTACATGAATTCAGTATGTCAATGTATTATAAATCACAAAGTGAACAGCATGAACGAAACCAACGCGCGTGAGTTTACAAATCGCTACACGGTTGCAATGTCCACAATCTGTCGCCAATTCAACGTGCAAGTGTAATAAATAAGGTAAGGACAGGTATTTTGACACCCAGAAGTGCTCATTTCTCTCAAGTTAGGAAAGACCTTGCACTAGGCACTCCAACTAAGCTGTCGTCTTTCAGGACTTTATTTTATTTTTCGTTCACTTATTATTGTTACTCTCTATTTTTTTATTTAAATAAAATCTGCTATAACAATAGATTTAAAAACATTTTCCACTATTTACACGTACAAGATTTATTGTTTCATTCAACTATCATTCGATTGTAAGCATTTGGTGTGAATATGTCCGTAATAAATGAAACTTGTTAACAACTATAATTATTAATGTTGTTTTTTTTTGTGTTTTATTAATTACCGACGTTTCTGTAATTACACCAGTAAAACATATAATTTATATTTATATAAATGACATTCAACATGTGAATATTACAATCGGTATAATTATTATTAAACGAATCCCCAACACATTTAACGCCTTTGCGAAAACACAAATAATATATACTTTTAACGCATTAAGCTTCATGTCCGAGAACGTTAGCATTAACATAAACATAGTGCCAGGTAAATTGGCAACACTTCCTATAATTGATCAAGCGATACCGTGGGTACCGCGGCTGATACCAATGACACGGAATTCACCAACTGGCTCCCGGTCCGGATCGCCCACGGCCACGACTGTTCGCCATTCATAAATATCGACCACGCATTACGCCACTAATGGCGAGCGAAATTAATACCTTTTAATTTCGTAACGCAGCAGACAGAAATAGTTCTTGGTGCTAATCGCTTTCTTTATAACTAACTCAATTTGAATTAGGAATCGATGAACGAATGTAGAATTACATTGAAAGTTGAAAACAATTTTCAGAATTCCATTATCATCGGTGTAATCTATGTTTGTAATAAAAATCATTTTATTGGATTGCACGACCATTATGTCGAAGAAAATGTAACGTCACGCCTGTAATCCCCGAAGAGGTAGGCAGGGGAGTGTAGTGCACTCCCACGTTTCACCAGTTACGTTTAAGTCCCATGGGATAAGTGGTGAGCCTATTGTCGTACACCGGTCACTTTTCCAGACCCTGAGTCACTACTAGAAATTCTAAATTAGAAAAATCTAATAGCACCCGACCCGGAATTTGAACCCAGGACCTCTCGATCGACTGTCGCGCTTGCAAACACTCGATCAACGAGGTAGACGAAAGTCGAAGAAATAAATTTGGTAGTGGTGTAGCTTTAGAAAATAATTGCTCGTGTTATTATTTCCTTATTGTGTTTTCCTATCAAGTGAAATATTTTTGCAAACACAAAAAAAAACAATATAATATGTAAATGAGCGAATGCTTGTAACTTGCAAAACATAAAATAAACTAATTTGGAACAATGTTTACATAATATCCTTTCCATGTGCTTAAGAAAGGACCCTGATCCTTCCTTGGTACCTGCTCATTCCTTCGTTTAATACCACAACATTTTATACATAATATATATCTTGAAGAAAATATATAGTAATGTATTACTTACTGCCATTTATGGTGTTACATGGTTGTTAATATTGAAATTTCATCAATTTATGGCCCATTTCCAATCACTGATCAATGTTTGTTGGCATCTATAATTGAATTACGATTTAGAAGATGTATATTTTAATGGTTATCGACTTAATTGTCACACTAATATTTTGAATCACACATTATTGTTTTTATATTGGTTGATATTACTAAGCGATAAATTCTATAATATTATTAATTTGATCGTATGTCAGTTAGGAACGAGTGTTAACTTACAAAATTAACAAAGTAAAGTTGTAACTTACGGCTTTGACGTTGGACTTTTATTGATAATAAATAGCAAGAATATTTGACACAACGTACCTAAAATGACTAAGATTGAGTAATATGTGCTGAGACGATTCGGGCATGTGGGCAGAATGAATTAGAGTAACAGAATGGTTCTAAAAAACTGGTGTGAATGTGAAAAGAAGTAGAGAAAACACAAGAAGTAGAGTCAGACGTGGCAGATCTACTTGTACGTATTTCGAATAATTCGGAAGCGTCCTAGAAGAAGACATGTTAGAATTTACTTATAATAGACGGGCATGTATAAAGAATATGACGATATTATAAGATATTAAAGAAGTTTGTCAAGATCTGCGCCGATGGAAATTTCTAATCGCTGCTTACCTTATGGCTGAACTAGTTTGATAACATTAACAAGCGGATAAATAATAATATATATGTCGCAGCCAACTAACTTAATCAGGAATTTTAGTTAACAACCTAGGCTGTTAACTAAATGCCGGCATTCAATTGAATAGCTGAACAATAACCAGCCAATTCATTGTGTACAACGTTTAACCACATGGCTGAACGTCGTGCAGTCATTTAGTTAAGTTAGATATTGGTGATTGTTTAGGTTAGGTTAGGTTATGTTAGGCTAGTTTAGGTTAGTTCAGATTAGGTTAGGTTTAGTTAGGTTGGGTTAGAATAACTTTCCTAAGTCTTGGTCAGTTATTTCCAACGGGCTAGCTTTCAATACGTCAATACGTCAAGTCTTTAAACGTTGAGTGAATTAACTATCAGCCTAGTGATTTAACTGGATGTCGGCGTCAATGAGCACCATATACATAAAGTCGTAGAGATGTAAACTTCCATATCATGACATCTTGAAAGATAAATATTTGTACACAATAAAAAAACCTTTTTTGGAATTAATTATACATACTAAGCTACATAGAGGTAATACTCACATGAAAATATAAATCTGTAGAAGCTTTTGCAGACACATTGTACCTTTTCTTGGATTCACATGTAAAACATTAAAAATCAAAAACACAAATAGTACCAAAATCAAAGCACGATCACCGTTCTATTAACACTTCACTGCGTTATTTAGTACATAATATTGAATGTGTAAAAGTAAACACGGAAGAGGAATTACACGTTTCCGTCTATCACGTCACACCCTCACCGGTCATCATCTTTAAGCGTCATACATTTCTTCTGTCAGGGATCTGTAAAGGAAAAATAATATTGTTTTATAATTAGTACCTCGTTGTATGTACCGCATTCTATATACATATATTAGCTTGATACTGGTATTGCGATAACATTTAACCTCTATAGTTCCTCTCACCTGTCAGCCGTATGTCACCTATATGTCACCAAAGTGGTTTTAAAATACGACAAAGCAATATAAAAATACTATAAATTATTCGATGCATGTAATTCCTATTGTAATTATACTAACTTACCGAGTATATACTCGAACTAATATTATTATCGCGAAAGTATTTCTGTTCGTTTCTCTGTTAAATATTCCTGTTATAATCTTTCTTTCTCATCCCGTCAATGTCAGTTTTGTTGACATTTATATACATATATGTATATCACTTACACGATGGAAAGTAAAACAGTAAAAAAGTGAAAATATTTAATGAGATACGTGACAAAAGATAATATGAAAACTAAAACTTAAGCTGCTATGCTCGAGAAATCATGATAAAAACTATTGTTGCAAGTGTTTTACATACGTGGAAATGTCGTTAGTTACAGGTACCCAGGGTCACCAACACTATCCTGACCAAAAAAACCAGATACTGGTTAATGAGGGATTCAGAAGCTCCCGAACCCAGCGTAATGCGATACATGAAAAGAGTATTGAATGGTATAAAAATACATCAAGTCTGATAAGTAGTACATATTTGGTACTCGTTGCTCACTGCCTATACATTGAGAGATCTAGCTTGATGATAATAACGATAAACGTGTACATACATAAATGTATGTATGATAGATGCAATATTCATGGTTATTTCAATCGTCTTATAAATATTGAACGCTAACTAGTCAAACGTGAACGAGAGCTATCACAGCGTCCAAATCTAAAAGCAGAAAAATCTCAACGAGTTGTTTTAGTGGAATGATCAATCAATGGCTGACGTGAAACAAATAAGCCAGCCGATACATTTGTCTCGCTGGAGAGCCCCGACTTAGCTAGATCTTTGGCTAATGCCAGACCATCAATCTATACCAAAATAGTAGAGAAGTACTATGACGTGCGTTTCTTCATACAATGATTTTAGATTGAAAAAAACTTTTTTTGGTACCTTTTTAAGTACTCTCAAAAACATTGCTACTAATTTGTTTTATTTAATATATAGAGTAACAATGTCGTTATTAATATACTTACTTTAAAATCGATATTTACTACCCCTAGAGGTTGGATGTTCGTAAATACTAAAATTATTATTATTTATATCGTCACGCCCGCCGGGTCACTTACGGGTTTGGAAGAAAACACCGGCTGCCAAATATCTCTATGGCACAGCAGAAATTTTTATAAAAATTTTTGTATCCAAATCTTTAAATACTGTATAGAGAAAGAAAACACAGAAATGTCAAGGTTTTTCCCACGAAGAGACAAAGCTGATATTTTTAGAGTGCTGAACGCAGAATTTCAACTGCATGCAGTTTAATTATAACAGTAATTTTAAGGACTATTTAATTATTGCTGGTCCAGCCCTCCGACAGACTGGCGACATGAAGGCAAGTTGGTTTATTAGAATATATTCTTCCTTTTCTGTAGCACATTTATACACACTTTGAAATCCTACTTTCTTAATAGGAAAAAGTTAATATGAATGTTCTGAGCCAACTCGATTCATTCTAGATTGTATTGTAGATCCGGCTCAGATTATAGTTGATTAGAGAATGAATTAGACATTTTATTAAAAGAATAGAAAAACTCCTGGGCTTGTTACATTTGTAGGTACTTGATATATTACGCATATATCAAATATTTATCAAATATCATATCAAATATTTAGTAAATTAATAGAACACAACAATCTCTACGTGCTGATATATGATTGTAATGGATATATGACTCATGAAGCTTTGAAGTATATTTTGTTAAAATCAAACAAACATAACCACAATATCTAAATTAAAATCAGTGGCATGCAACAATGAACTCTGAACTAATGGCAATATTGATATTTTAAAAGTCATAAAAAAGCTTTATGAATACACAACTGTAAAACAATGACATTGCATATTAGAGTATCGATAGCAAAAAAAACCCGACACATCTATGATTCATCGAATTTTACCGGTGAATGCAAATGTTTTCGCACAGTAGCGACAAGCCGTAACTTGTAACATGACAATACATTGTCAATTTATCACAAGGCTGTGATAACCTAAGTTTTTTATCATATTATTATATAAAGTATAAATTTTATAGTTGTCTGGGAGGAGAAAGAATACGTTCTCCAACCCATGCCAGTAAGTATACCAGGGTTTCGTGAGAAGCGACTAAAACCTGTGCTGGCAGATCGCGATATGACGCGACCAGCTTGGGCATGGTTAAGTGCCCGTCACCTTTGTACAGCAGCGGAGATGATGTGAGAAGCTGTGCTCTGCGATCTCAATCCCTCAGAGGTGGCCTGTGTCCAGCAATGGACTGAGACAGGCTGATGATGATGTACATTAATATTCAACTAGTAACACATATAGAAATAATTTACTACAAGATAAATAAGCGCTTTTGTATATTCTCCAATTATATTGCCCACAAAATGCTATAGCAAAGTAAACTTCGAGAGTGAAACGGTAAGTTTAGTGACACATACAAGCTACCGACGACACGTGCCATTGCGCACGCGCAGCAAATGTTACACTCAGGTACAGTGTTCGGATACAGTGTCCGCAGCGGTGTGCAAAACCCATAATATCAGATATATAAGCGTATTTGTACACCATTTGGCGTGTCTGCCATAACTGTCTTCGGTGCTTAAAATGACGCACCATTACACCATCAATGGGTATTTTATAAAGGAATTGCTTTACCGTTTTCGTTACTTACGACCAACCAATCACATAAAGTTTACTCGGCTTCAAGTGCTCTATTGAAATTAATAATAAGCACACTATATTGAACAGTTACTTAGTGCATAACCTAACATCACGCCTGTAATCCCCGAAGGGGTAGGCAGTGCAGTGTAGTACACTCCCACATTTCACCAGTTACGTCTAAGTCCCATGGTATAGGTGGTGAGCCTACTGCCATACACCGGGCACGACTCCAGACTCCGAGTCACTATTAAAAATTAAGGAAAATTCAAAAGCACCCGACCCGGGATTTGAACCCAGGACTTCTCGATCGGCTGTCGCGCTTGCAACCACTCGACCAACGAGGTAGTAATTGTTTAGTTCAAAAGTCATCTATTTTGTTTGTATTTTACCCTTTACGATATGAACTTGAAGACTTTAACCCGATTTAGTATCATTAAGCATGGAAACTTCCTAAGCAAGCAGATGTGTTAATTGTCAATCTGTCTCATAGCATAGTCTAGGTCGGAACTGTGGATCACGCAAGACATCTTGATGCGATATCGATTATCCTGTCGCATGTCTTTGCGATTATCATCGGTTTGAAACGATTCTTGGCACTCTATAGATGCGTTTCGTTACAGCTATCGACATATCTTCTCAGTTATTTAACGCCCAAAACTTCAGAAATAGAAATTTGAATGTTCATGACACGACCAAGTTCAGGAATGTGTAAAGGGGACTTTATAAGTTCAAATGGCGTAGCGATGAAGATCTAGAATGGTTTTGACTTAATACTTTTATTCTAAATATACAACCAAACTGGCAACAACGTCGTATACATTCATTAATAGGTTTATCAATCGTTGTATACATACATTTAATAAATATAAATGTCTTTATTAAATTTTTATATGCAAGAAAATTTTTGAAATGTATTCAGACGTCACGTTTCTTATAACCAGTTTTTTTTTATTTTCTTTCCTGAAATCACTAACAGTTTGTTAATGATGCAATATGGACGTACTTAGAGCATAAATAATTATAATATGTCGGTAACTTACACCAATTACAGTACCTTTACATGTAACGTGTCCAACAGTGTAAATTGCATAATATTAAATATCGTGTCTAATAGTGCAAATGACATATTATGTACATACATACATATTAAATATCGTGTCTAATAGTGCAAATGACATCTGTACATACATATACATATTAAATATCGCGTCCAATAGTGCAAATGATATAATTTTAAATATTGTGTCCAATAGTGTAAATTACAAATACATATACATACATATTTAAATATGTATGAATGACACTTGGACACGATGCGCGTCGGTAAAAACACGTGCAGATCGAAATGTTAGAACAACGGTTTTATCAATTTTCGTACACGTGTTATATCGATTATGGAACGTTGTCTGCAATACTAAGATGTCATTTGGAGCCATCAGCGCAATTAATTTTCATTTGACGTCAGATTAGCGATGACGTGCGTGGCGGGCTTTGTGCCTCGTAATGGTGCGCTTCACCGATCGGTCAATAGTTCAAGCCCGATGTCGTATTTATCGATATTTTTACATCTCTATCGTTTATGTTACGCAAGCTTTGTCATCGTTTCAGTTTGAGTACATATCTCTTCTCGTGACTCTAGATCTGGTATATGTACTCGTATCTGTTATCCTGCGTAAGAAACACAAACAGCAAGTCAGCACGTTTGGTATTGTAAAATATAAGTAAATGTGTATATAGATTTTATTGAGACAGTTGAATTTAATCCACCAGAATCCCTCCACCAAGTGGGATCGGTGACCTCTGCCTATCCGTTAAGAGATATTTATGGAGTTAGCAGTAAATCGATATAAAAATGTAGGAGATAACTTAAACCATTCAAGCTAAATTCAGGATCATCCGTTACTTTTGCTGTAAAGTAAAATCGAGGTACTAAAGAATTTGCCAATATTTCAAATAATACGGGTCATTGATGCAAAACGAAAGCTATTTATGACTCACTTACAATTTAAATCTTTGAAACAATTAAAAATGTGTCATTCGACGTAAATATACTAAATACTACGAGATATTTATTAGCGTAAAATAAATAAATTCGAAATTCGTTACTGTAAAATGAATAAATTCTATAACTCCATTAGTGTAAAATGAATCAACACATAAATAGTTTATTCGCTGAAAATAAATCTTATTATTATTTGATAGAGTCAATGTTTTATAACAGTCAATTTACATAATTACTGTCCACTTCAAAATTAACATTTAAATGACACAATGTGTTATGCTTTTGGATACTACTGCGATTTTATTTTAACGACAGTTTTCTGACATCTATATTATAATTCGGGCACTAAATTGAAACATCCAATATCAAACCAACGGTCTTTTATGTTGCTCAATGGCTATCAGATTAGAGAACCATAGATTGTCATTTATTTTTCATTCCAACCCAATAAATGTCTATTTCGTTGGAAATTGCTTTTGATCTAATTTTGTTAAAAAAAAATGTCAACATCTATGAATGTAAAGGAAGCAACTCCGATCTGTGAGGAGTGTGATATTTGTCACTGCACGCTCATTGCCTACGTCGTTAGAGACTCGGCGTGATGGTATAATAATCAACGTAGTGCTAATGATGAGTATAGAGCGTAAATCAAATGAGTTTTATATTACTTAGGATATTTTCCTCTTTATTGTTAATACACTAAAAAATACAAAAAATGTAATTTTAAATTCCAAATCGGTACTTAATATTTTTTTCTATAATAGTCTATCTAAGTGTGACTATTTTTAATCGGATAGTTAAAACTATGTTTAACCAAATAAATATTTTCTGTATTTTCAAGTAGGTACCTACATACTTTATTAGTAATTTAATTTTAATATTAATCAACGCCATAGATATAAATGTAACAAGTACTTGTGTTCATACAGTAAAAAGAAATTAAGTATTATCAAATGAAAATTAAAAACTACAATAGTTCCATGAGGATAGTAATAATAATCATCATCATCATGAGCTACAATAATTGCATGAGAATTTTAGTAACATATTATAAAAATAGGTTTAGTCGAATTTAAATAGATTTATTCGAACACAAAGCCGCAAATCCTAAACAGTTAGTCGTTAGAAGACAGAAAGAAGATCGCATTAGAAAAGATACGTTCGTTGTTCACGAGAAAGTAACTGGCTCGTTACGTGTAACCGGCCACCCACTGCTCGATAGCTGGAACTGCAGCGATCGGGAGGTATCGACACGCGGCCAAGTTCATTGTAAATTGTAATCGATTGTAATGACAGCTCCAAACGTACTTTTGAATTAGTCATTTTGTGTTAGTACGCGTAATATGGTTAAAAGTAATATGTAAAGTTAAAATTATCTTACATTTTTTTAGTTTTGGTATAACAAGACAATCGGTAACGTCATTTGTAAAGTTAAGAATATCCCACCAAAATTTTTTTTTAACTTTTTGCATGACGCGATTTGTATACATTACTAACAAAAACGGCTTTTAATGCTTATTTTGATGTATCTTAATAATTATACCTATATACATATACTTATTATATCACCATTAGTAAGCAAAATTAAAACGTTAAGTTAATATTTCTGAACCTAAAACCTCGCTTTAATTAGCAAGAGACATGTAACTATTACTTGAACATTATATTTTATTCGTAATGTTCAACTAACAGTGTCTCAACCAACTGTTTACACCGATTATTAGGTATATACGACAATAATCGAAGTAATCAGTTTCACACGCATAAAAAACAGTTGATGATATTTGTAACAGTTACATCCAATTACAATCATCTCAAATCACAGTAATCTCCGTGGAGCTTCAGTTGAAACTCATTCGAAGTGATTTACAAGAGTTTAAAGAACGTTAACCACGTTGTAAGCGCGAGTCAATTTATCTAAGTTATTAACAAGATAGGCTCTAACGCACACCCTGACCTCCAATCCTAAGGCTATAACAAATCAATATAACTGACGTTTCAATTTGTACAGTGACACGTTTTTAATCTTTCGTACATTGTTTATGCGTTCGGAAGCTGTGGAAGTTTGTCTTAATAAATTTCTCAGATAGCTTCGATCTGGTTGTAAGGCGTATGTTTTACGGCGATCGAGCAACGAGCAACAGTATTGGGCTCGACGTACACTGGCACCGGTTTCCAAATTTGTTTCGCCAAAATAATTATCGCGTTCTTAATATTTGTTAATAGCAAACAACTGAAAATATTGTAGCTGCTTTGAAAGTAGCAGTTCAAATTATTGTTTAAATGTAATTAAAGTTAAGTATAGATAAGAAAAGGTACATAAAAAACGATTGAAGGAATAGAAAAGCACTTTCATTATTATTTTCTAACACATATCGATCATCGTGCGAACTCTACCAACCTGCACTTGGCTGGTTTGGCGGACTATGGTCTTAACCCTTCTTATTCATCGCCCGCAATCACTACCGACACTAGATCATTTAAAGGGTTGATGATGATAATGTTCATCACCAAGGCGAAGTTATTGACCTATCATCAGAAGTCTTCTACCACATCCTCCTCACATCATCTGCCTGTGTCAGTACTGTGCCGGACATAGGCCTCCCCTAATAAGCGCCCTTATGCACTTACACGAAGGATTTTATCCATAGTACCCACGCCGGCGATGCTGGTTGGAAATATCTCCTACCAGCTATCGGTCGAACCATCCAGTAATACACGAACGCGCGTCAGTATGTAATAACGATAAATCTCCACCTGTCTCATAGTGTTTCTCTTTTTGTTACAACTGACATGTATATCAACACGCCATCGAATTAAAGATATTAATCACACCTGCCTGCCGAAAGATGCAGTAATGTTGTAAACGATATCAGCCAATTGATTATGTTAGCGACTTTTATTTTGTATTAGAACTTTTTATTTCATATCTTTTACTATTTTGGACTTGGTTATAGTTCCTTTGAAATTCTCGTCAGTGTATTAAGGGGTGGTGACTGTTAAAGAAAGGTGTCAAGTCTGTAAGATATTTGACACTAGGTGTAATGAGTACTTGTACAGTAATGTTTGAAAATAGTTATTTTTATTCTTTTTTAAATATTTAATGGCAGAATCCAAAAATACCGTGTTTTACACATACAGCGTTTTTTGTGCTTTTACCGTCTGTTTAATATCAAAACTTAATATCAAAACTCGAATCCTTTTTTATTTTGATTGTTATGAGAACTTCATTGATCTGAAATTTTACGAGCACATCTACATTTTATAAAGGTTAAAGCGTACGATTCGATCGTAATTTAATTTTAACAGTCCGATAACTTTGATGTATTAAGAGTTAAACCATTGAAAACATATCATCATGCATACATAAATACTTTCCCCGTATTGGATAATAGTCTCATCTCATAATGAGAAGAAACGTAGTAAGCATTTATCAAATAAATGATCATTAAATACAAACCTAGAAAAAGAATTATCAATTTAAAAGCCAACAAATCACGACATCTGTTATAAAATTGCAGAAAATGTGCTTGAACCGTATTAGCACGAGTGCTATGACACTATCGAATTCCAGGGCAACTAATTTTGTGACATTATTCCTGACACGATTCTCTGGCTCCATGAACTGACGCAAACCACTCAACAATTGAGATAAAATGCCACCGACGTATCATTAAATCTGCACGATCCGTCCGTACACGCTATTGGATTAGGAATTCTTGCTGCCCAGAAATACATACATACACACACACAGAGAAACAGATCTGTGATTGAAACATACTTGAATCTACAATATACCTACATATGTACGCTTAGAACTACTACAAAGATGCATTTTCATTTATTAATATTCGGTAAATTGAATTTCTAAAATGCGTAAAGGAATTTAAGGATATTACACATTGATATCCCATTGATTTCGGAATTTATTCTTAGGAACTTACGATAGTTAGGTTTCAATAACGTTAAACAGTTTTAAACGATTTTTTTTCACCTCACCATGGCCGGTATATGGGAAAATTGAATGGTGTCAAAATATTGTTGTTACAACAATTGTCCACGCAGCCTAATAGTTTACTTTGAACCAACTGAGCAAATAGTTCAGTTGCCATGAACCAATTTACATGTCAAACATACGACTATTTAAAAGATATAACAGAAGGCTTATTGTTGCTAAAGAATTTTATAGACAATGAAAATTGATGTGGCATATTTTTTAGAAACACGTTTACGTTCTTCGCTCGTTATTGTCAAGTAACGAGGAAAGATGTGACTAAGCCAAGCCCCATAGATGGCACAGATACTGATTATATGGTTTATACATTGATAATTGATTTTCTAGGTTTGTATTTAATGATCGTCTGTAAATAAATCTTTAATAAGTTTCTTCTCATTATACGCTTTATATTAGCTTCGGTCGTATGTATGTATGTAACGGAATCTTTGAGCTCAATTTTCACCGGTTTCTAG
>DWME01004317.1:0-16554 GCA_018244795.1 Parelbella ahira ahira
AAGAGGATTATATGAATAAGTGATAAGATTGCTACAAACAAAAAGAACTCGAATAAATAATTGTTGGATTAAAAAACTCGGCTGTCTACTTGGACTAGTGGTTGCAAACGCGACTGCCGATGGGGAGGTCCTGGGTTCAAATCACGGGTGGGGTACTATTAGATTTTTTTAAATTAGAATTTCTAGTAGTGACTCAGAGTCTAGATTCGTGCCCGGCGTATGGCAATATGCTCACCACCTATTCCACGGGACGTAGACGTACATAACTGGTGAAACGTGGGAGTGTACTACACTCCTCTGCCTACCTCTTCGTGGATTACAGGCGTGTTGTTATTTTTTATAATTAGTAAAATATGTAGATATGTTTAATAAACAATCAACTGCGTTGCATATTAGCCATGACATCTATACATATTATGTAGGTATAATCTACATTATCTTATCGCTACGATACCCCAAATAGTTTTAACATAACCTCTGCAAAAAAATGACCTTGAACTTGACATATGAATCGCGAGATTAAACCGAGGTGTTGATAAATAATGGCCGCAGTAAGCATTATGGTAATGATGAGTCTGTGATATGGAGTCTTTCCGCGATCCGCCTGGCACCGCCTTGCACAAAATCTTTGAGGAAAATCCTAGTATGTAGTTACTACGTTCCAACATGTAGGTACTGAATAAGCGCGCTAAAGGAAATGATAATGCAAGTATCAGGCTGATCATAGTGCACACCGTCTACTGTTATAATGTTAACATATGTTAGACGTTATGTAATAACAACATCTCTTTTGTATGATTTTTGTTCTATTTATTGATTTACGTGTACCTGTTATCACTCCTACCAGCCAAAATATGACCTATTTGATCAAGATAGGCGAATCTTCGCTGCTCTCGTCATCTGCATCCATCAACATTCGCATTATATATTAGTTTAGATGTTCTTTTATCTGCCTGAGCCTGAGCATAGCCTTTCTCAATTTGTACTCTAATATTCTCTTTCAAACAAAGCATCTTTACTATATCCGTATTACGAACGCGGTGTGCGAGAGTCATGTCGCGTATTCTGCGTAATGACCTTATCTGAACTTTTTTACATCCTCTTCCACTCATACCTAACATTGACTTCTGTATAGTAATATTGTAGTAAGCAGAGATTAGTTAGCTCGTTGGCTCAAATATTTGCAAAGCAATAGCTTACCCAACGCGCTAAACGAATTATTCTGTGCACTTACTCTTCTCTCCAAGACAGTGCAGGTACAGGTACAAAGTACATTCAAGACTGTTAAAATTATTAAAGCGATTTGCAATTTAAGTTTGCAATACTATTATTATTTTATTACTTCATTTACAACCATTTTTTATTCGCTTTCATAAAAAAATATTTTGGACAGTTTTCCTTATTTTATGTCTTTCAACGCTACTATGCTGTATAGAACTGGTCCAAAAAACATAAAGTGACCTCGACAGCCGGATATCGACATAGTTGCTGTAGTATTAAAATAGAATCCCAGAAGTACCTATCTCTGATGTCAGTTGTCATAAAGCAATAATTTCCATGATAAAATATACATTTTAAGTTCGTAAGTACTCATTACGTTACAATGAAATGTTTATTTCCATAACTTGAATAATTGATATGGCTATATTTATATATTAATAGTCCTGAATGTTATTATTTTAGTAACAAAATTTTTAGTTGTATCTAGCTATTGCGTCTTTTTTTATTACTGGCCGGTATCAGCATTTAAAAATTGAACTTAAGACAACCCAGACTTTAGTGTGTCATTTATCAATGACGAGGCAAGTAATTATACAGAAACGCACTGTGATCAGAATCATCATAATTCATATTAATAATTTTACTTTTCCTATTTATGATCGATATTACGGTTTCAGTTATATTTGAACCTCCTGCATAAGCTAGGTTGCTAAAATATGATTTGAAGACTATAAAAAATGCTAGAAAAAAGATTAAAACGGTACAGTATCATTAGAAATGGCGTTGCGATACAATTATTTCTTAAATATAGAATTACTGTATTTTTACATGAGAAATATTTCCAATATTTTGTTATTTATTTTTCTTTATTCGATTATCACGCAAAAAGTAATGAATCGATCATAACGAAATTTAGTATCCTAATAACTTATTGAGATATAGCTTACAATTTATGGCGGGAAAATCTCTTATTAGATGTAAACGCGAATAAAAGCCTAAAGGCCATCACAGATATAAATGATAGCTATAATAAAATATAAATATTTGCAGTGATTACTTACATCATAATTTATCTTGCTATGCACATATTTTAACGAAATGTAAAATTTTGCACTGTATAATTATAACGATGGTAACTATCAATAGTTCTCTAAATGAGTTAATGTTTTACCACAGACAGTGTATCTAAAGAAACTTATTTGCTTAATTGCTTTCTTTTCAAGAACACTAGAGCCGATCAGTTCTAGAGGTTTCTAAACGGTGCAAATTTTATTAAAGAAAAAGTGTAAACTACAGTTGGACTTTCTAAAAGATTAATGAACCGAATTAAGTATTTTTGTAGCAACAATACGACGTGATGTAAATAAATAGTATATCTGTAGTGAATTTATATAGATAAAGTAGTAGAAAAGTTCTGAACGTATTTCTAACCATTCCAATATCACGAAATAATAAAAATGTATTTCTATTACCTTTAGTTTGCACAGAGGATAAAATCAAATTTGTAAATTGGGGTTTTTGCTCTACCTAAAAGTCATAATGTCAAGCTCAATACAAGTGTATTTTCGTTATAATTTAGATACTGCTTAGGACTACTGGGCAACCATTTCAATTAATTTAAAATTTATATACTCATAAGATAGATAACTGTTTACGATTGCACAAGCAGTGATTTGTTCTTGTAGGTACTTGATGATTTTCTATTACAACCGAAATCCCATTATGCATGCTTTCTCGTTGCGAATCCACTTTTTTGCTTTATGAAGGCGACAGTTGTGTCATTTTCATTTTCAGTAGTCAACATTACTGGCAATTTTAGTTGTTTCAACTAGAGTTATTTTATTGAGTAGCCTTAAGCTTATTAATCATAAAAATATTTTGACTGTAATATGTTGTATTACTATAATGAGTAAAATTCGTTACAGATAGACCTGTAATATACCATATTGGTATATTACAGATCGATACGAGGATTATTTGGTTCTGTGAAAACTATAATAATTATGCGTACATTACTTTCTTTGTTTTTGGATAGGTAGGTATACAGACATGGAACAAAAAATAACAATTTAAATTTCCTGCACGAAATTCATTATAAACCTAGAATTACTAAGCTATATACGAAATACTATTTTATAATACGAATCAATCATATAATTAAACACACCTAATTACTTGTATGACAGACTTCATGCCAGCTGTTATATGGATGGTGTAAGATTGTTAGAATACTTAAAATTATTTATATAATTAAATATGCAATATATAACCACACATTAAAATTAAAAATTTGGGTACGTAATGTACCTACATACTTATAATATATATCATTTATAACTTAAATATTGACGAATCTATGTACTCATGCAATCGCCGTTAAAACGGAAAAAACGTTATTCTAATATGTCCAATAGTCTCCAAAAATAACTTTTTATTTAGGATCTGTTTCGTGATCATAGAACTTTATACACAGAACAGGGGAGCCATAGGCAGGTATGTGATTGTGAGTGTCCAAGACATAATAAAATGGGGAAGATGAGAGACACATACTTAACTTTGTCTCATAAGACATGCGCAAAGAAATATTTCTATTGCTCACTACGCACGCGCAAAAAAGAGAGACAGATAGGTAGTCTTATTTGCTTTCTCTTCTTTTAGATGGACACATTTTAGACTTGCTAGATTATAGGAATCTATGTATAATAATAATAACTCTATGTTCGTGACAAACATAACGATATTGACAGTTACAATCAGTGTTGCCATGGTATTACATGATTATGACAGAAGTTATTTACATTAATAAAATGGAGGACATGTAACCTTTACGTACAATTAAGTAAAACTTCTCTGACTTTTTGGCACATTTTAAAATGCTACATTCATAGTCATATTATTTACTTGGTCATTTTAATCGTTTTATTAAACATTATTGAACAACATGTAGCTTACTTTTCTATTTACTACGTATTTAATTTTTTTCCAAATTTCAAAGGAACTTTAATTGAAATACATATTTGCCACTAATTCTATTATCCTTCTTATTGTTTTATCAGGTGCGGGAGATCTTCTCAAAATGATTAAAATTCAGATAGACAATATTATTTCTCCAAACAGGCAATTTTCTGTAGGGTAATCGTAATAGTTTTGGCTGTTAAATATTCTTAGCATAGAAGTAGTTACGTATTATGACCTAACAATGTTATTTTATTTGTTCCACATATTTGTGAAATGTAATCAATTTTCAGATTTTAACAATCTCTGATTGCAGGCGTTACATTAGGCATTAACATTTGGTGGCTTATTCAATTGAAATGATGTGGTTTGATATGTTAAATATTACCTACTATTTCCGTAAATCTCCAAATGTAGACTTATAATTTTGAATATCTTTGCCAATTGGTACGAAACAGAAATCTACAGAACATACGAAACGTCAAAACGGTAATTGACGTTGGTCGCGTTAGTCGGCCGATCAATTACAATTTTTAATATTTTTCACCTAATTGTCCACAATAAAATGTGTTTTGAAGTATAATAGTAGCACTGAGTAACAAAATGTCTGCAGAACAACCAGATCTACTTTTCTTCGATACATTCTCTCACGATACCAGCGAGGTAGGTCTGAATGTAGTTATGTTTGTATTCTTCATGTTTTCTTTATAACAATTCGATGTGGAAACTAAGAAAGATTATTATTATATTAAAGAGTCAATATATTGAGATTGATTACTATATTGTGGTATTCGTTCCTTCATACTTTATTATCTGCGTATTGAAGAATATTGTTCGACAATCTATTTTTGCTTGAACTGCGACGCATGCCTAATGAATTTGACCGATAAAACTTTGGTCCTTTATATCTAAATCATTAGAAATAAATGTACGTTTCACAATTAAAATCTAAAATAAAATTTTTGTACAATATTTTTTCTTTTCATGACAACAAATATATTGTTGCATATTTTATGGTAAAATCGATAGCCGAACATGTAATATTTATGAAGTTGCTGACGCAAATGTTCTCCTCTTATACTTATGTGAAGTTCAGCCATATTGTACAATCAATTTTCTACAATTGGCTACCTACTGTGGACACAAGAGATTGTTAATACATTGTTTAATGTGAGTACCTATTGGCAGTATATTTTGTACTAGAAATATGTTACAGGTACTTAAATGTCCTCCACATTTTTTTAAGCAAAATTATTTTTGAGATGTGACTTTGATGAAAGCTTGAATTTTATCAAACCAGTATTGATTAATATGTTGACTGAACAGAAGAAGACATTTAGATGTGGGGTTCAATAGCTCCTTAGTTTAAATTTATAGGGAGTAATATGATCTAAACAAAGGTACTGTAGAGTTCTGAAGTGTTATAATTGCATTTGTAAAATTAAATAAATAGAAAAATGTTTATAGATTGCTATGTCTCAGTGTGTACTTGGGGTTAGGATAGTAATAACCCAGTTAAGTAAGATCTAGATCACAAGTAACTGAGTTCTCCAGCCATTTAACAAAGTATAGGCCATTTAAATTACTGTGTTAAACTATCACTTTCTGGTCAATGAAAACATTCTGTGTTATCTGTATACAGTGAGGCATATGAAGACTGCTAACTTGTGTTTGGCCAGCACAGTAGGCTATGGTCTAACCCTACTTGTTCTGAGAATGTATAATCCAATAAAAAACTTAAAAAAACAATCAATAATCCTGACAAGGTGTAGTCTATTAGAATTAATTGCATGCTTAACTATTGTCTGTTAAGCATACTTTTAATAGTATAGTGTGTCAGTAAAAAAAAAAAACTAATATATAATTTCAAAAGTGATATTGTGCTATCAATTGACTAAATGCTGCCAAAGTTGATTGCTGACAATAAAATTCACAACTATATTAAACTAACTGCTTCTAACCCTGTGTGATAAAAAATATGCATGCTGTATGAGCTCAAAAAACTTCATCATCATCAGCCTATTTCAGTCCATTGCTGGACGTAGGCCTCCCCCAATGAGCGCCATCGTTCCCTGACTTTGGCTTGTCACATCCAGCATCTGCCAGCAGCCTTTCGCAGATTGTCATCCTACCGGGCTAGAGGGAGTCCTACACTATGTTTGCCGAGCCGTGGTCTCCACTCCAGAACTCACCTGCTGCACCGGTTGACGGTTCTTTGGCTGATATGCCCAACCCCATTGCCTCTTCAGCGGGCTTATCCTTTGAGCTATGTCGGTGACTTTGGTTCTCTGTTGGATAGCACCATTTCTGATCCTTTCCTTCAGAGAAACTCCGAGCATAGCTCGCTTCGTAGCTCACTGAGCGATTTATAAAAAACTTAGATATTGGTTTTGACTGTGGAGATATATACCTAAATTGGTGAAACATGGGAGTACTACACTTCACTGCCCACCCTTGTCTAAAATTAACAGTGTGATTTTATGTGTAGGTGTAACAGTTTAAGTAACCATAGGATTAGTATTGTAAATGTAAAGTTTTACACTTCAAATGAAATTGTCCAAATTAGAACAAATGTAAGATCTCTTTGTTCCAATACAATTACATACATGAAATATGGCAATTGCGTCATATGACATTCAGGTGATTAAAGTTGTTCAGAGATTCTATAGAACTTAATTGTGAATAGTAACTTTAAGTGTGACCAGAGTTCTATAAAAATGTTCTATAAAGATTTGTTCATTACTCATCACCATCACTTATTGATGTACACAAAAAAAACAATGTAAAGTCATCTATGAAGAAGAGTTACTTAACAATTCCTCTTAAAAAAAAAATTATTATTCTTATCTGTATGCTAAGAAAAGTCAAGTTTCTCCAGTCATAAAGTTTAATACACAAACATTGTTTAGTAATTATACATTAGATAGTTTACCTATACAGAAGTTTTTTACTTTAACTTTCAGGAGCTGAATCTGGATCTAGTGCAATTCCCAAAGTCAGTTTATGTGAGGGAAATTCGTATCATACCTTTAGGAGCACGTGTTGAAGGCGACTTTCCAGGTGGTGTCCGTTTGGGTGCAACCAATCCCACAAAGTTTCACATTGACTTTTTTGTGAACGATTTGAGCAAACCCGGCGCTTCGACTTTTGAAGCTTTAGGGAGTATTGATTATTGGCAGAATGGTCAAATTCACATGGAGTGTGGTGGTGCTGATCAACCTAGGATTCCTACTGATGGACTTGTACTAAGAGGTAGGCAATATGATAAGTTATAATTTCTTTAACCTTGCTATTTTCTAAATTAGCATTTCAGACATTACTAATGTTTCTAAAGTTTAATTTTGTTTATGGTTTAATTATCTAATTTACAGGTTGGTACACTACCATCACTCTAGCTGTCTATGGTACTCTCACACAAGTGTTAAATGACACACCTATTCCTACAAGTGCACCACCAAACGTCCAACGACCGCAAGTAGCGCGCGAAGTTCCTCAAGTACAAGCAGTACAAACTACTACAGAATGGCCACAAGACACTACAAATCCTATTCCATCATACACAGGAAACATGGCTACAAGCAATCCTGAAGCATATGGTCCTAATAATTATCCAGAAAACTATGATAATCAAATGTACAGGGGGGATTATTATGCCAATGACCAACCCAAAGATCCAAGGACATATCATCATTTGGAGGGCAATGACTGGGAGAAAGGTCGCAGGGATATCAGTTGTGAAAGAGAAGGAGACAGAATGCGACACAGTCCGCGATCTTTAGAACACGACAGAGATAGAGATAGACGAGATGGAAGAAGTCGTAGACGATCATTAGACAGAGGACGAAGTCGTGAATCTTCAAGATTACGAGACCGAAGCCGTGATCATGAAAGAATGGAGCGACACCATACTAGATCGCGTAGTAGGGATAGAGATTATATAGTCAAAGGGGAATATAGGCCACTAAGTCGGTCGCGATCTCGAAGTATTGACAGAGATAGAGGAAGGGGTTTGTCCAATGATTGTGACTGGGACAGAGGATCATATAAGAAAGATGATTATCGTCGTCATAGGGACACTTCATACGATAGATCGCGAGGAGCTTCATATGAACCTCGATCTCCATATGATAAAAGACCACCGTCATACGAACGGAAAATACCGTATGACAAATCAATGCCGTACGAAAAACGGTTGTCACCATACGATAAGCGAAGTTCTTCCTACGAAAGGCGTGCCCCATCATATGAAAAACAAACATATGAAAGGAAAAGACATTCACCATATGGTCGAATGCGAGGATCTAGTTATGGGAGTAGGTCTCCTAGCCGCGACGATCCAAGAAAAAGACCGAGGACTCCACCTGGCGATAGAAGACCGATATCTCCAAGAGAAGCCGACGTATCGAGTCCTATAAACTCCGTAAGGTCGGAGGAGGCACCTGATTATGACAGAAACACCAAACAAATCCCACGAATCGACTATTATCATCAGAATTACAGACATAATAACTCGATCAGGAGCCCATCACAAGAAGTTGAAAATACTTATGTCGAACAGCAACATTCCACTTTAGTTACTGTACCAATTGTTGATAACGTTACGATGTCAAAACCGGCCGAGTCGCCTAATCGTAATCAAGAGGAATCAATGGACGCTGAACAATTTGAACCTATATTATCAGATGAGGATATTTGTGATGACATGGATGGGCCACCTTACATGGAAACAGAGTATGACTTGAATGAATATTGTGGTGTAGATGACATTATTAAATATTACAATCCGTTTAAAGCTGAATGGGCTAAATATGAATATGTAAATAAGATTCATATGCTCTCTAACGCAAAAGACAAAGTAAAAGATGTCACAAATGCATCCTTTGATGAACTTTGTGATTCTAGTCCAGACCTTTTTAAGATTGCTGATATGACCAAAACTGCGAAGAAAAGGGAACAAAAGTTCTTTGCTAGTACATTTCAAGATATTGATAACTCATCCAGGGAAGATTGGGTACATCTCTGCGAGCAGTTATTCGTTTCTCTAAGCAGTTTGTGCAAAAATACCGACATAACCCTCCGCATATTTGGAAGTAATTTGCAATCGGATGTAGATGAATTCACGGATATCTCTAATATGTTAATAACGTTCTGTAGGATTGGTTTAAACTTCGACTTCGCATTGGCTCAACAACAGCCAACATATAAAATAAGGCACATGAAATGTGGAATCCGTTTGGCTGAAGCGTTAATGTCCCATAAACATAATGGTTTGGTAATGGAATCATTGTTACGTGCTGGCATTAATATGCCAATGTTATTATTGGAAATGTATACGAAAGAATATATGGCATTAAGTATTCGTCTCATGATCTTGAAAGCTTTGAATGCTTGCCTTTCTTCGAAAAAATCAATTGAACATTTCATGCAAGAAGCGATATTTCCAAAGTTTAATAAAAATGAGAGTGATGCAGACAGAAAACCGAAAAATGGCTATCAAGCTTTGATAACTATGATGGAAGCCAATCCGCTTGCCAGGTTAAAGTTTTCGATTAGTGCTTTAATTAAAAAGCTTAATATGTACGAAGTTCTTGGAAAACTTAACGATGTAGTTAAAAATTTCAATAAAAGTGCAGCCGAAAATATTCTTATCGATGACCCTGAACTATCCGAAACCGATATTGAATTTATTGTGAATTCGTTTTCGGAAATACTGTACATGTATAGATCTCAATGCTTTCATCTGTCGCAACCAAAACGATTTCTGCCCGTTTCGGCACAGTTCGAAATAAACAAAGAGTGTTCAAATGAGGTTTTGCTTGAATTTTTCGAGATACATCGTATTTTGGAAGTATGCTTGTATTTGCTTACATGTCCGAGCACATGTAACAATTTAGTAATAACAAGTCCGATCCACGATTTTATTTATGAGTTAGTCAATTCTCACAACGGTCTTGTATTTTTATACAAAAACATGGAAATTAGTGAGCTGTTATTCAAAACGCTAGAACAACCTTATGGTCAACAGAGTGCGGAAGAGACTCCTTATCCTCACGACAGTAATTTAAGCAACTACAGTGAATTACAAATTTTGGGTCTTGAGTTAGCATATAGACTAAAGGCTATATATTATTTGGAATCAATTTGCGATTTGCAAGCTGGAAAAGGTGATGAAAACGAGCTAATTGATCGCTTGCAGGATTTATATTGTCTCAGTTTTGGAAGTATTGGCAAAATTGCTGTCCCGGAAATCATTGTGATGGGTGACAATGCAGAATGCCTAATGGAGGTTTTCGAAAATGATTTAAAGAATAAAAATAAGATTGAATCGCCATCAAAACAAAAATCTCCCGCTAAAGGATATGCTATTGAATTGATAGTGTCCGCTGTTAGATATTCAGCTAATGTGCCGTTTTTGAAGAAATATGGACAACGATTAATTAGCGTTTCAAAAGAACATGACAGATTCGAACCAAGTGTTTCAAGTGTTTTACAAGAAGTTATTCCATACTTAAAACCGATAGAAAAAATGACTCTGCTTTCGGGAGATGACATGGCTGAGTGCGTTGAAATTTTGAAAGCGGGACTAGACCATTCTCCTGACTTGCCTGGTGAGCTTACGACTTGTCTAAGAGTTTTACGACACTTCTGTATTTCGGACTACGAGAAAACAGTGTCAATTGCTTGTGAGTCGCCCACAGAAGAATATGTAGAACTGAAATATAAATATAACGTTCTTCAATTATTTTCCTTAGATGGTGTAGCTCATCTAGCTGGAATTTTAGATAGATTGACTACGCATTTTGAACAGCCTAGTATGCACACATCTTTCTTTGCATCCGTTAAGGGGCTTCAATTGGCTCAAATATTATTGCCTTGTCTGAGGTTACTTGATGAGATGCTTGCAAGAGTGGTCCGAAGTCGAGGACCAAGATTCCGTGATTTGACTGCTGCTCCAGTTTTGTTGAAAACTTACGGAATTGCTAAGGCTTTTCCTGTTGGATCTATTGGATTCCGAACTGCTTCAAGAGCTGCCGAAGCCGCCGTCCGGGCATTATTGTCTTATGCCCAGCCGATAGCTGACGATGCTAATGATGGTGATTCTATACGCCGTGGACCATGGACATCTTTATGCTCCGAAGTTATATCATATACAATGACAGCTCCATATACATTTGTACCTGGACTTTTAGTATTCTCAGAACTATTGCCTTTGCCATTACCGATGCAAGCAAAAACTGCGCCCACAGATAGAGAACTCGCAGACGCATCGAATGAGAGGAGGCTTTGGTCGGCGCATTTACATGCTCTTTCTAATGACTTGACTGATATGATTCAAATAATTTGTATGTCGACATACCGACCAGTGGTGCATATGCTTCGGCGGGTTTGCGTTCAGATCGCTGATTTAGCACCTAACACGGCAGCGACAGTTGCTCGAGCAGCTGTTGGCGCAGTAATGAGGGAGATGAAAGAAGGGGAGCCAGCGTCAGCTAGCTGCGCGAGAGTACTTGGTTTCTTAGCTTGTTTAGTGTCACATGCACCAGTTAAATGTGCTGTATTACATGCTATGAATAGTGGAGGACCTAAAGCGAATGATGTGCAGTCGGCTTTATGCGGTGTTCTGAGTATTTCTAGTGTATCTAACGAACATGTAACAGCTCAAGAGTTTGCAGCACATGCTTTAGGTGCACTGTGCGACATAGAAGTGACGTTAATTCCAGTGACTGCGGCATCCGAGGCATTGTTAGCTAATTCCTTACCAAATAAAGAATCTCTAATGGCATTCCTTGATGCAACCGCTGATTGTCTTGAATCCTCGACAAAGACTGGTGCTGTAGCGTCCTCAATTCTTCGAGCGTATTTCGTGTTAACCGAACATGAGTATGGATTTCAACAATTCAGAAAATTTGTGGCTAAGAAAAAGGAGACACTTGGGAAGTACTTCAAATGGGCGATGGAAAGTTTTGGCGAAGATAAGATGGAATGTTTGAGTTTATATATAGATCTGTTCAGAATTTTAAAGGCCGAAGAAGAAGAGGGTCCTGTAGGAAGAAAGAGCGTTTTAAGCATGAATGAGATTGCGGATATGGTGGGCTATTCTACATCTGATGAAAACCATCCTGTGTTTACTCTGGAGAAGATATTAAAGGTACTTTAATGTTTAAATTGAACAATACATTTTATTTTGGGTCAGAAAGTAATATACATTTACATTATAATTTCAGGATAATAACTGTGATGAGGAAGCCATATCCAGTGCTTCGTTCCTGGCCACACAGCTTCGCAAGCTCAGACCAGACGAGGCAACCCCAGTTGATGTAACAGAGGCACAGCTTCCTCCAACAGATACCTTAGTGGCTCAGTTTGCAGCGAGGACTATCTTCACCATAGGAGATTCGAACGATGAACGTTTAACGAGCGGCTATTGGCTGAATGTTCCAGCTCCTAGTGGAGATGATGATGTTAATGATAGTGAGCTGGTCAGTGACTTATATAGTATTTTTCTTTTCAAATATTTTTATATCACCTATGAGACTTTCAAAGTAATAGTTAGTCGTGGCCAGAAATGATGACCAGTTAAAAAGAGTGTTGGGGGAGCAGACTCCCTCAATACTCTTTTTAGTTAGTGCTTTAATATTTTATCTCCTTCGCTCATTAGCCGACTGTAAATGGTATTAATAAAATACTTGTAATAACAGTTTACTTCATCTGCAGTAATTACAATTACAATCCTATCACAGGAGTATATAGTTAAAGATGTGAGGTGTAGACAGTTTCGCCTTTTATTGAATTAAAGTAGGGAACTCAGTCGGATATGACTCGAATGTAATCCGGAGTATTAATAATGTAGTAGTTTGTAGTGGGGATAGCAGTTGAGCGGTTTTATGATACGAGACGCCGTCGAAAGGCGGTGAGGTGAGGCGGTGAGGTGAGGTGGTAACGTGTCGGTGTAGCGTGGTGCGTGCGCGTGCGCAGGTGTCGTGCGACGTGGCGCAGCTGGCGAGCGCGCTGGCGGCGGGCGGCGCGGAGGCGCTGCGCGGCGCCGTGCGGCGGCTGGCGGGGCTGGCGGCGCGCGCCGACCCGCCGCCCAGCGACGACAAGCGCCCCGCCGGTCACTGCTCCTCACACATTACGATACATAACATTATTCACTGTACACCAGATACGTTATTACTCAGGCAACACCAATTGGAAGAATTGGATATATTATACTATTTATACTAAATGCGGCCTTACCGTTAAAAAACGATACAAACAAATACAGTGAATACCAGACAATTTTTGGGTGGAATTTTCACTCTATTTCTCAATAACGCAAAATGAAAAATCAGTTTTGTTTCCTCAAAACTTTCGTTCTGTCATAATTCTTTCTTGTCTGATGTGGCACACGTGTGCATGATATTACCCATCGTTGTTGTTATGGATTTATACAAAAGTGATTTTACCACATATTGGGAGAAAGTAAATGCCCCATAGCTTAATTTTCAACTAATACCGAAAATTGTATAGAAAAGTTTTTTATTGTGCCGTATAAGTTTATATCGCAATTTTAGACTTACATATATGATATGTGTACTCCTGTCACGGCATTGTATGCTACAGTGGCGTTAAATCGTGTTCGCGGGGAGGGCGGCGCAGACGCGTTCCGCTCTCGTCCGCCCAACACATCCCGACCGCCCTCATTGCACGTGGACGACTTCACCGCCCTGCACCAGCCCTATCCCGGACACGGTGGCAACAGGTGACAGCTATATTCAGCTAACAAATACTTTTCATTTTCTTTAAGTAACAGATTGCTGAAAAATATAATGAGCGTACATTTTATTCCAAACCTAATTAGAAAAATGACTTTTCAAACAGTAGTTTGCATAATTGTTTTGGGAACCCTCTAGTAATATACGTAATTTCTCATCTGTTTCCCATAAGCGTAGGCACATTTCTATCATCTACGGTTTTGATTAAGTTTTGAGTTATTTTCCTGTGTAATGATGCTGTAATAGTGCGAAAGTTGTGAAACTGAGTAAGCGGGGGGTGTACGTTGCAGAGGGCTGCGGCGGGGCGTGGCCGTGGCGGACCGCGGCCGGTTCGCGTCCGCCGCGCCCGTGCACGCGCACTACCGCCACCTGTGAGTGTTCACACGCCGCTACGCGCAACAACACGTGCCAAATTCATTGATATCTAAATGAAGCGGAGCATAATAATATTAACAATTATTATCATAGAAGTGAGTCATTAATGTTAGGTCTAAAAGGACATGTGGCGCACAGTGGACTGGGTAGTCCGTAAGGAATCTGGCGTTATGATATCATAATAATCTCAAATAGTGCAAGGTTTCAAAGAGTACAGCGAATAAATTTCGTTCGATAATTCGGTCCTTAGTAATACACAAACGTCAGAAATGTTGCAAATTCTTAATATTCATTGAAATAGTTGTAGGTTGTTTGAGCACTCCATATAATAGCTGAAATTGAGTATAATGTTCTATAGGAAGTAATACACATTCGATATAAAAAAAAAACGACGTCACCGCCAAATCTATCACATAGACAACAGGTACATGGTACATACCACGTAATATTTGGACATTATCTAATCAGCCATAGATTCATCATTGAATTTATTTTTAATTGACAGATCAGGTTTATTACAGCTACAAAACGGACTCCTAAAAACTCTACGCAATGTAAAATATATCAACTTAACATTGTATACAATATGCTATCTTCTGAACAAAATATAACCTTTATTGTACAAATTACTTGGTATAGTAATTTCGCAAATTGTACCAAGAATACGTTCCTAAAAGCAATAGTAATAATCATACGTAAGGCCACTTAATTAACCTACGTTTTATTACAAAGTTAGAAAGACATATGTACATATCAACTTGTGTAGGTATATCCTCATATACGATAGAATATTGGCGGTAGTCTCCCAAATTTTTCTTCAAAGTGCGACTCAGCAGCCAGAGTCTTAAACCGCTGGAAAAACAGAGCTAATGAACTTAGTCATTATGTTGTTACCAAATATGCCTTGAGGTAATGTCCGGATCTGGTCTGTATTTAAAAACAAGAAGATGCTATAAATCAGTGGTAAAGGGTACATGTTCCTTAAGCAAGTACATTACCAAAGAACAACCAATGATATACTCGGTGACGGTACACGGTAAATTTGGTTTATGATCTTGAAATAGCTCCCTAACACTATCGGACCAAGTAATTATATTTTCGTAATGAATCCCCATTTTTGAAACAATAATTGTTTGCACACGTGAAATCTAAAGTTACCTAATATAATTATTATTGTATTTAATCTTTTATAATTTCTTTATGATCATTTATTGCTCTAAACATTTACCGATTATTAATTGACAAATGTTCTAAAAAAATATTATAATAAATAATTATATGTAGTATATTATAATACATGTCATATATAATACTATATTTCATAATCTAGCCAGTGTAAGAAAGCATTAATATTGTATAATAAAAGCTTTGTAATATTACATGCTAAATAATTTTTCCCAGTATTGTATTGCGCTCTCGATAAGAAACATTTAGTAATGGTGTTATAATGCAGTTGACATTTTCCGAATGCAAGCTTCCGATGTGGGCACTACCTGCTGAGCTGAGCGAGCCTCGACAATTTAACGGTAGGCCTCACTGTAATTTCCCGTCCGCTCTTTATCGACTGAAGTATTATTATAATACATCTTTATAATAAATTAATGAACGGCTCGAACTCGATGCGTGCACTGCCGTGCCCCCGGGAGAACATAGTGTACTTTTTGTTTTGACTGCTGTTGACAGCAAGCATTGACATAGTAATGGTTGAGCATAGTTTGTGCAATAATCTCTTGTAATAGACGAGATTTGTGGTGTCATGTACCTACAAGAAGCGTTAATGCAATAGATTATTACTAAGGCCAAGTTCGTGGTTGGAATTCTCTTGTCAAATTTTTTAAATGAGGAGATTTGAAAAAATAAGTGTAGCATTTCCGATGATCAGTTGTTTTTAAAGGTTTAAGGTGACACGCAGTCGGTAAGGGGAGGAGGGGGAACTACCCAGTATTGCAACACTGGAGCCTCGTCATTGTATCTAATTTCTCCACTGTATCATCGATTCGGAAATTGTACAAAATATGTTTTTAACTCGTTTCATAAAACGTAAACGAATCTTTAAATTGTTTTTGAGCCAAAAAGTGATACAGTTGTTGGTTGAAATTAGCGTAAAAAAAGTTACAAGCTGATAATAAATTGAAAATAAAAGCTTTATTGGTGTATGTCTTATGGAAAGTGTTTTGTGTTTATGTACTATTCTGGCTTATTGTGTCGTTCTAGACTCGCTTCAGCCCTTCCCCTTCACACAATGGCA
>DWME01004318.1:0-16554 GCA_018244795.1 Parelbella ahira ahira
CATTTATCATTAACTCCCAACAAACCGGGATTTTTAATAAAAGGCTTTATATCATAACAATTTTGGCAATAGGCTCTCCACCTACCTACCTACCGAGACCTCCATTGTGGGACTTTAACGTAACTGGTGAAACGTGGGGGTGTACTGCACTCCTCTGCCTACCTCTTCGAGGATTACAGACGTGACGTTACGTTTATATTATAACAATCGTCTTCAATAGTATTGAAATTTGTCAGAAAAACTTGAAATTTGTCACATTTGTCACAAAACTTGTAACACTAATCAATTATTTATATAAAAGTGACTACATTTATATAAAACACTTCACAAATGAACTGTTTGAATACCTAACTATTCAAATTTCACTGCAGCAACCATATATTAAAAAATAAGGGATTTAACTGGAATCTTTGCCAAGTTTGAATTTAGTTGAAAATGGAAATTTATTTAAATGAACCCAGCACGATACCGCTAACGGTATTTCCAAATTGTTATGAAAACTGGCAATGTTTCAGATCTGGATAAGTCGTGACTGACATTATAAATACACCCTTAAGTCTGTACATCAATATAAATATTATATTAAATCTTCACGGCAGGTTCCTAACGGGAAAGGCAAGAGCAACGAGTACTATATAACTATCCTTACAGACTTGACTGCCTACTTCCACACTTATAACTTTTTTTATAAACGCGTGTTGCTCTCGGAGACTTCTGACCAAATAGGTCAGATATTGACTAATTATTATTTTATTTTATTTTTTTATGTAGAAATAGGCTCGCGTTTGGCCGCAATCCCACCTGATGATGATGATAATGATTTTTCACATCCGTCATCACCTGCGTCCATAGAGATTTGCAATATATATCTCCCTTTTCTTTGTTTCATCAGCCACTCTCTCTAGATATCGGAATTATTTAAATGTTTTAAATGATAAATATTTTACAGTAAATATACAAACGTGCAACACGTAACGACAACGTAAGACAATATAAAGAGATTATTGTTTTGTGAGGAAGAATCAATAAAGATGATGATGATGAATCATAAAAATCTTATTATCATCTTATATATTCTATATATAAAACATAACTTCGTTTATAACACCGTGACAAGTGTATAAACTTCAATTTTTAATTGCAATTTGCAAGCACGCGAGCGACCTTATAAGACTTTCCCGCGCTCATGAAATAAAAACTTTGTATAATTGAGTTCGGGTGTACATTATAAAGCCGACGACACAAGCTAAAACCACGCGTGCTCTCATTACCATATAAATTAAGATATTAAGACGTTCGGAACAATTTAATTAAATTAAAATAGAACATTAATTTTATATCAAAGTTTGTTTGAATATATATGTGACGACATCGCGCTTTTATTTCACGGTATCGGTAGGCAGAGGAGTGTAGCAACTCCCGTGTTTCATTAGTTATATTTATCCCATCATGGAATAGTGGTCGAACCTTCTGCTGTACACCGGGTATATATTGGACAGGCATATGTTAAGCAATGGACGGGAGTAGGCTGATAATGATGATGATGATGAAGAGCTACTACCAGGAATCTCCAGTTGGAAAAACCCAACTTTGACCCATCCAAGAATCGAACCTAGGATCTCTCGACCGGCAGTCGCGCTTGCAAACACTCAACAGGCAAATTCCAACAAGGCATCCATGATCTATCTGTACGTGTATTGCACACACAATGATGTATACATAGAATGTAGCTATGTAAACGTAGTCATCATCAGACCTTCTATTGTTCCACTGTAAGACACGACTCTTCTCATAAAATGAGAAAGGTTAAGTACTTTTAACGAGTTCTGCACCGGGATTTGATCCCCTCAAATACTGAATGTCAAATAAACTGCATGACTATTTGACAATTGTCTAAAGTAATAATTTAATTCAATAAATAAAAGTCAATAATTTAATTCAATTAATCGAAAATAAATATTAAAGCGTAAACATAACATACGTAACCTAATAAGTCCTCCTATTTAGCAGTTAAAACAGGCAACGTGGACACCCCCAGCTCAACCTTTACCCAATTACTGTTTATTTTCCCTCCAAAAATACGCCGCTGTTAATGGCTTGCGTTCAATTACACTGCTGTGTGCCCGACTTGTTGATTACCTTGAATTAATTATTTTACCTTTCTCTGTTTACAATTACCCGATTGTAAATGGTAGTAATTTGTTGTCGCCGCTCAATTTAATGTTAGCTCGTTAATCTTTTCTCGTGTTCAATAGTCTCGTGAGACTAAAGTTGGGTACTAAGTCCGGATCTCTGTTATATTTTATAGATCTATAGTATTGATATACTCGTATTTCTATATATCAATTGTTTTATAGTTCTTCTGCCGGAAGCGGATTTCTTAAAACAAAAAGAATAAAGGGCACTCTATCTATTTGGGCTTTGACTAACTTTACTGCCTTTAAGGAACATTTAAGACAACTCTAAGAAGTACAAGCCCCTAACGATGTTTTCGGCACCGCGCATCATTACTAACCCTTCGTTCATTCCACAATTGTCACCAACTTTTCTCACAACGAGAAGGGTTAAAGCCACAGTACAAAAATATGTTCTTTTCCATATTTCTCTTTGTATGATTAATTAATAAATTAACATACAAGGGTTTCGTATAAAGATCAGAAGCTATTTAATTATATTTCGGTCTCAAAGCACTTTATTACGCCTGATAAAACTCGTAGCGTAACAAAGGATGTATTCTGAGAACACCCGCTGGCATTCTTTGGCCGTTCGACTGCACACTCTTTAGACATTGCAAATTTAATACTGACAGATAAAGTAGGGTTGCCACAAAAATTTGCCAACAATTTCTTCATTTATCTGTGCCCGGTGAACAACAATAAGTTCACTACCTATTGCATGGGACGTAAACGTAATCGGTGAAAGGTGGAGGTGCACTACACTCCTCTACCTACCTCTTCGGGGATTACTGACACGATGTTACGTTTATTTGTTGATGCTGCTCATTGAGAATGATTTAGTAATTACAGATAACGTACGGTTGCCACAAAAAGAAGTCTAAAACTTTTTAATTTTATTTGTTGGCGATTTACATTGGGAAAGTCTAATAAACAACAGTAGATTAAAATAGGCTGATGATGATCACAATAACGATGACTTTTGACCAGCAACAGCATTCTGGCTAAGAATTCAGTATCGTACAGGCGATTTAGTGGTTCTTTTTTTAAATGCAAATAAATGAGAAGGCACCTTTAAAACGATATGATGTCCTATTCATTTTGAATATAATATTAATAGTCATTCTTTCATCCTTTTTCGAAAGTGTACTTCTTCTCCACTGTAACATTCATGGAATTCTCTTTTTAATTATTTCTGTATATTAAACAATTTTTATCGATTTTATGTACCGTTCCTGGCAACCCTATTGGAAGACGGTCCCAATGGACAGAACTTGCATTCCTCTTCATATTTTAAAATTCAACGGATGTTGTGCATTTTAACTCCAGTGAACCAGAATTTCAGCGGTTAGACTTAATTTATTTCGGAACAAATACTTAACATAATATCACGCCGGTGTTTCTCGAAGGGGTAGGCATAAGGATGTAGTACTCCAACGTTGCACCAGTTATGTTATAACACTCATATTATGTATAAATAGGGTTAGAGTACACCAGGCCCAAATCTGTACTTTGTGCTGCCACTGGGAATTTTAAGTAAGAAAAATGTAATAATACTTTGCTCGACCGGGAAATCGAACGTATGACTTCTTAACTAACTGTCACGCTTGAAGCTACTCAACCGTTCGAACAACGAAGCGGTCAAATTTTTTTATTTTATTATAAGTTACATATTATATGCCAGGACTGGTCTTTCTAGTCCAAATAAATCAGATATCATCTTATGAGGGAATCAGAAGTCTACGTAACCGCCGTCTGTGTTGAAGAGAGTGAGGAATGTGAAAGAGACACATCAGGTTAAGTACCAGGCGTGACAATATAATAATAATAATTATTATTCTACATTATCTTACATTAATATCACATATTTTTTGTGCCTCATAATTTAAAAATCAATTCAATAGTAAACATCAATTACATGTATATCTGTGCATATTCATAGACAGCAATAAGCTTTTAACATCTAATGGACATTACATTAAAAGGCTTCATTAAAAATGATTGTTGAATAAAATACTGTATTTTTACCATGGCCCCGGTAGACTAAAGCTTTTACGGCGACCGAGTTCTACGTTACGTTCGCAAATTAAACGTGGCGTAAGTAATTCTAACTTACGAAATCCGTGGAATAATGAATCAGTCGTAAAATGTCAACTTGTAGGTAAAATATGAAAATTTAATGTAAGAGCTTCTAAGTAAGGGAGCGGTTATGGTGTTTGAGGCGGCGGCGAATAGCGGATAGCGATATGGCTTTTTTCTGGTATAGTGAATACATTTAATAATCTTGTTTTGTTTATATTGTAGCTTTTTTTTAATGTACGTTTAAAACAACGGCGTTCAGAAAAGTTCAGTAGCGTTCTGAATCTTCTTTTTGATATTACGGCTTAGAATTTATGACATGACTAGGAACTCATGCATATAGTTATCATAGTGAACATTATATACATTATATGTTTGCATGAAACATTTACAACTCTACATACGATTGATGTACTTTTAAATTCGATTTATCTACATTACTTACAAAATTCCAGTCGAGTACAATGCATATCATCGTTACGTATTAACATGAGTAAAAGGGCAACTTCTCCCACGCTTGCTGTTCGTTACCAAACACAGTTCTAAATTAATAATCAATGCACTTAAAACGGTTTAAGACCCTGGGCGCTAACGGGCACCAGTTCGAGAATCCATTCTCTGGAATTCCCAACTCACATTCCCGATGTGAGGATTATGTACACCCCAAAGGGGAAGCCTATGTTCGGCGGTCAACTTAGATGGAAGATGATAATAATGACAGTTAGCTGAAATTACATAAAAATATAGAAGTTCCCCTTTTTTCGAAGGCCTTTGCTGGTAAATATGTTTGAGCATATATGCTAATACTCTGCTACTAGTCAAACGCTGTTAATCAGAACGCAGGTTTAGTCGTTGATTAATTGCTTCACGAGGTTCTCCTCGTGGCTTTGTTCACATTAACGATTTTAATTTACTGTCGCTTCGTCGCCTGAGTTTAGTATCAGTTGCAAAGTGGGATCGGACCCAACACCAGTAAAAAGACAATATTTTTGGAAGCTTCGCCGTAAAATCTACTTTAGAATACCGCGCTTGTAATCACAATGGCAGTATTCGTAAAATGACAGTTTCGATAAAAACACGGGCAAGTAAGATTTGGTCGGTCGGATCGACAAATAAATTTTCCAACATCTCCAGTAAATGTCTCTCTCCTTTGATTGGGTTGAAATAACGGCTAGTCTCGTATGTTTTAAGAATAAATAGTTACTGGATAACCGAGCCTAGCTCGGTACTTTTTTGTTTTTTTTTAGATACGAGTTAGATGCCTAGATAAAGGACCCCCAAAAATACAGTTTTTCTCGCAAAAGAAGGAACTAAAAAAAAAACGGATAAAATAATCGGACTGGAGACATCTGGACTCGAACCGGGTCTTCTGGTTTCTGGACCACCCGAATTCCCCCCTGAGCTATTATAACCTTGCAAATGGTGGCGTTTATCTTCGTATTCTAATGATATTGTAGCAGGTTTTCATTGCCTGAATACAGGGATAAGCCACGTTTTCTAAAAATGAAATCTAGCTTGGCGGTTTTTCGGCCCCGAAACCCTCTGCATACTATATTTCATGAAAATCGTAGGAGCCGTTTCCGAGGTTCCGATTATATATGTCTGTATATATACAAGAATTGCTCGTTTAAAGGTATAGTGAGATCTAAAAGTAAAGAAAAAATCATAGAGCGTTACAAACCTTATAATTGTGTAATCAAGCGTAACTTTACTTGGAATGTGCAACTTGTTGACTGCTTAAGTAGTTAGGCTCTAAACGTTTTAGTGTGTGGTACAAGGCATAGGTGACAGCGTTTTTTGGTTAGGACTAGGACATGGAGCGTATGCAAGCGTATAGAAGTATACATTAATGGCTAAGCCGTGTCTGCTGGTTTTTATGGAATGACAGCGCTGCATTTGATTAATAGTGTCTAATAATAATAGCCCTTCTAATAGGTATGTAGTCAGACCACGTAAAGAAGTTAGTGAGATACAACGGGATTTGGAAGGCCCAAGAAGGGATGGAGTAACACAGATTAGAGGAGGGTTATCCAGGATCCATACAGGATTTTCAGCAATCGACTTCTAGAATCAAAAGTATGGGTGGAAAAATTAACAGTAAGAACTGAGCGGAGCATTTGTCGTTAGCGGCCTGAAACTAAAAGGCATATATGTAATTTAGTTTGATCTGCACCTTGCCTTGGCGGGTCAACCATATACTGTAGCTGTTTACTGCCAGGAGCAAGCCGTTAAACATTCACACACAGAACACATGTCAATCGTAACACAGAATTGCAATCGTAAAAATCTGATTTTTTTTTCTGTCACTCGGCCAGGCCGCGTATTATATTCTGCGAGTCCAAAAATATAACAGTCATACCTTCATCACTGGGGAGACAGAAAAGATATTGCTCGTGTATATTAAATATACCTACCAGATTCGAAGTATCCGTTGACTTTTGTTAGTTTTTTTGAATTCCAACAGCATTAGCTCATGACGGCCGAAATAAAACGACGCAGTTACGAGGCTTTGGCAATTTTTTTGTATCTTGATATTAAGTTTTGAAGTTTGAGAGGCATGTGTTAATTGCTACGAACATGAAATGTAAAATGAGCTGGTTTCGTGGGTATTCTTGAAGCGTGATCTGAGGCTGTTATACATGTCGTAAAAATCTTATCTTAACACGTTTGTCTGTTTATCTGTCTAAAATGTAATAAGCCCACGCGAACGAACCCGCGGGCATAGCAAGTTTTACAAATAGCATTGCAAAACTGAGAGCTCTTTGCAGAGGCCAGAAAATCGCAATTAAATCAACGACCATGAAATGATCTACGTAAGCTCATCAACACAAACAAATTAGAATGAATTTTAAATGCTAAACCATGCTTCCAAGGCTCACCTATATATTAACACCAATTCCAATATATTTCGAACTCTACACCTTTGCAATGAAGTCTAAATTCGTACGTCTTGGATACGAAAACATCCCTATAAGAGAATACATAGTATTGTGCCATTAGGTCCTAAAACACAATTGGCATTCTCCAAACGTTCTGATTTCAACGAATTACCTCTTTGTTCTATTGTGATGGGATAAACGATAAAGGTTTTGCTGTAAAGCAGCAGTTTTCGATTTATATGACTGTAGTGCTGACTCGTTGGTCAAGATAATGTGGAGAGAGTGACGTGTGTACCGCAAGCACTTCAGGTATGTAAGAATAAATATTTGGCACTTGGTGCTCTCTGCTTACCTCGTAAACGACCTGCTGTGATGATACATCAATAACAATAATAATAAGCAAGTCGTGATTCTTCTTTATTCCCTAAATGTTAATTTAAAACCCGGAAACATTGAGTATATAAACCTAAATTCGTTTACAGAATAGAAAGATATACAATTTTAAGGCATTTTAATATCGATATTATAACGGCAACACCTCGCCAACAAAATGTTCTGCTGTTTGCCTACTCCGTAAAGCAGCTGTCTTGATGAGATAATAATAATAAGATATTTTAACATCGATATTAGCCTGGCAACACCGTGTCATCTGCGTAATGGACGCATTTACAACACTGGTGCTCTGTTACAATGATGTTTAAACAAGCGCGACAAACGATAAGGGTATTTGTTAGTCAAATAAGGGTATTTCGTACATTTAAATAACATGCGAGTTTCAGTTCGACTGCCCCGTTGGTCGAACGGTTGCAAGCGCTACTGGCGATCGAAAGATCCTAAGTTTGAGCCCCCGATTAGATACTATTGGATTTTTCAATCTTGAAATTGTTAGTAGTCGCTCGAAGTCTGGATTTGAACCCGGTGCATGCCAATAGGCTCACCACGTATTCCATTCTAGGACGTTAACTAAACTGGTAAAACGTGGGAGTGTATTTCATTCCTCTGCCTACTTCTTCGGGATTACAGGCGTGATGTTACGTTATTTACAACGACACGTCTTTGAGAACAGAGATATTTCACATTTGGTGCTATCTAGATACCCCGTATAAGAGCTGACGTAATAGTGTAATAATAATAATAATTATTAATTATATTACTTGAAGTTATGTCAAATATCTAAAAGTAAATAGAACGTCAAAAGTATTTTTTTATTAATTACGACAAGGCTCGGTTGTGTTTTATAATTGAGCTTGATATGATGTTAGAGAGGAAGACATAGACATAGAAAACGCAATGTCAGTATTTCTTGAAGGAGAACCCTTCTAAGAATTGTTTGAGGTTAGTCTACTAAGGATTAAATGTGGACCGAGAGATCGAATAATTGTAAATGCAAAGTAAGTAGACGTCTTCGGTGAACCGACTGTGGATGGTCCAGTAAGCATTAAAAGTAGACCGTGAGACCAATATTGTACGTAATTGGCTAGTTGTTTGATTTTTAACTGCATCGTTGGTCCACTGGTTGCTAGCGTGTCAGCTACGTGAGAGGTCCTGCGTTCGATCTCCGGGTCGGTGACTATATTTCTCTAACTTAGACCCTACCAATTAATAGTGGCTCGGAATTTAGATCATTGCCTAGTATATGGTAATAGGCTCACCACCTACCCTATTGTGAGATGTTAATGTAACTGGTGAAACGTGGGAGTGTTCTACACTCCTCTGCCTACCCCTTCGGGGGATTATAGGTATGATGTTACGTTATGAAAATATTATATAATATACATAAATATGTTATATGAATGCGAAATATTATTACACAAGTCGATATTTAGAAACACTGGCTGCATACATTGCGAGAAGCCATAAGCAAGAATAAAACGATACGTGGTGGCAGTAAAAGGCTTTTAGGGTGAAATATCACACCCGTTCTTATTAAGGCTTCGTATAAGGAACATTATATAGAAACATTTTCATTGTTGTTGCAACGATTTTGTATGGAAAATCTCCCCATAACTGTTGCTAATGTTACCTATACTACGATGTGAACATAAAGGAACGACTGTATCATGTGATGCTTAGTTTATATAGAACTAACATATCCGTTTGAGTGTGCTTTAATGTGGGCAGTGGCAAAATATTCTTACTCAACGAGCGGTAGCGCCATCGCTTAGTCCGCAAAACTTTCGGCTCGATAGCAGCACTATCGAGTTTCAAAGGACGGTGCTGACCCTAAGCATAATGAAAGGGGTGTTAATGATTACAAGTTCCATCTTAAGGAACCAAGCCAATCCCCCGTGATGCTTCCTGTCATAAAACAAACAAGCGTTTGGCGACGGACTGAAGGTATAGCGCAGTCTAAACGCTTCTGATGATGATGTACTTACTTTGTTACGATTTATTGTGTAAGCAACCATTAGAATAAGAAATATACTCGATTATACAGTAGTAGTAATAGTTATACAGTACAATTACATATTTTAATTTATTTTACAATATTTAATTTAATAATATATTTAATTACAATATATTGTAAAGTTATATTTACAATAAATATGCATTTAAAATATTAACTGACTGTGTTCATTTGTTCCAGATACCTGCTAACTATAAGTGAAAAAAATCAAGTGATTAAAAGTAACATTTAGTTTGCCTGTAAAAATTTAATAACCAATAAAAAATAACTTTTTCTGTGTTTAACAGTTGTCGGTTATTGAAATTAACGTGTTTGAAAATTCGAATCGTAAATTTCCATTCCAGTTTCCGAACGTAACTCGATTAACGTATAGTAAAATTCGTTATCTGTGCTAATTCTTTTTTCGAAATGTTCCGCTATTGGTTGTGTTTGACAAGCGCGGTATTTTTCGCGGGTTTCTGTGGCGCGAACTATTGCAGGGACGCCAATCTATGCTGCCCTGGTAGAGACAGTTCGTGTGTGGTGCAGAAAGCTCACCAGAATGCCATCATTGAGGATTTAACAGACAAGCCGTGTTACTGCGACCACGCCTGCCTGAAACTTGGCGATTGCTGCCCGGATTTTAGAGAAACCTGTGGAGGTATGTATAATTATAGTTAATTTAATGTTTTTTCGTGCCTTTCTTATATAAACTTCGGGATACAACAAATATACTTAAATAACATACTGAGACTCAGAGAGAGGCCTGAGGCGTTCTGATTCTAACAGGGTACCCGGGTCCAACATTGGAATAATAAAAGGATTAATGTTGACGATGTGGAGTTATAATAACCTTATTCGTACACTGGTCGCCCTACTTTAGACAGGTACTGATTAAGATATGAGACTAGAATCGCTAGACTTAATACCAGGAACTACGAAAGTCAAAAAAACCCGGACATAATTTTACTACTAACTTATGTTCGGTACTTGATAACGGTAATCTTTTAATACCTTCCAAGTGTATATCATTTTGACAACGACGCTACCCACGGCTATATTTGACCCCAAAATACAATATGTAGGGTCGATTCGGGATAGATCAGAGCGTGACCGGACCGTGATTGGGTGACATTTGGCTGAGAAGAGGTATCGTCAGCCAGATTAGAGATAAAAAAGCACTTTTCTACTTCACATTACATCATGTCAGCGGAACTCTAGGACCCACAGTGTGAAGAGATCCTTTTAATACACAGTGTTCTAAAAAGCGTTGTCAAATAATTAAAGAGACGATTATTAATATGTAGATTATTAAATATTTTCCAACAGATTTTAATTATCTGGGGATGGAAATAGAATTCCCCTAATAGTACGTCGATAGATGGCTGGCTTGTTGGTGCAGTGGCTGGTGAACCTGATTATTCAGCCGGGGCTCGTGGGGTCGATTACCACCAAAAATAAATATTTGTGTGATGAGCACACGTACGAAAATATAAAAATATCTATAACGGATATATTATACATAAGTAGTATAAAATATAAAAATATCTATGAAGGATATATTATACATAAGTAGTATAAAATATAAAAATATCTGTGAAGGATATATTATACATAAGTAGTATAAAATATAAAAATATCTATTAAGGATATTTACATAAGTAGTATAAAATATAAAAATATCTATAAAGGATATATTTATATGTAGATATACATAAGTAGTTTTTCAGACGTCTGGTTACCATAACACAAGCTCAATTCGCTGCTTAATTTGGGATCACAGGGCTGTGTGTAGACGGCCCGAAATTTTATTATTATTATATGTTTTTAAAATTATATGTTTTATAGTTTCACATCTGTATGCATATATAACAAGAAAAGGAAAAATTTAATCTGACTGCGGCGAATGTTGTTTTCCGTATAACGTATTACTTTAAAATTGATTAATAAGAAAAACAATTTATCAATATCCTTATTAAACCTTTACGCAGTCTCATGCGGGGTAGACAAAGAACATACGAATTTTGCAAATACAGGAATCCAGACTGCATTGACTAGACGGCACACATTAAGCTGGATTGTTAGGAGACTTTTAATTTTCGTCTCAAACAGACCCCGTCAGTTGTTTGCAAATGACAGTGCGTGAAGACAATGGTGTATACAGCGTGTTCTCATTATGCTCGAAAAAGTACAAAAAAATCCGAAAATGTCAGATAACAGTAATAGCTCTTTTCCGTCTTTGAAAAATGTTTTCTTCTCTCTACTATGTGTACATTGTTCATGGAACAAGATCCCTTCATGAATAGATAGATTGAAATCTTTTAGATTTATCAAATGTAAATAGAAGATATCTAAAAATGTTACCGAATAAATAAATGTTGGATTATAATTATATTCCTGATCATTTGATGATAATTGATGATTTTTTTGTTGATAATTTTATTGATATTTTTTTATTAATGCGCAAGTATATATTCCATGCTACGTCTTAAGTACATAAATACATATGTTTGATACTCACTGATGGGAGATACAGACTTCTTTGAAACGAACGCGTATGTGTCCAAGAGAGGGAATGAAGAAAAAAAAGAAGCATAGATATCGTGCTATAATATTTGCTACTCGGTGCTCGCTGCCTACATCGTAAAGTATCTGGCACGATTATATAACAAATGTGTTTTCTTCATTCATTTATTGCTACTACAGTGATATTTTTTTTTGTGACAACATTAAAAAATCTCTTAAATTAACTGTAATATTGGTGAAAATTTATACAATTTCCAGCTGTTATTACGAAACCATACCGCTACCCTTTGCCATGAAATATGGATTTCGCTATGAAATATTAATCACGGCAGCGGGTTCGTGATATTGTATATTGTAAACGCGGGAACACCTGCAGTTTAATGTAGATCTATGCAGTGGTTGTTGTTGGAAAACAGTATATATATTTTTTATATTTTTAAAGTTAACAATAAGAATTTCTATATTGTTATTTTTTAACTAGTATTTACACTAAATACACCTGAATTTGTGTATACCCAAAATGCAATAGAGAAGTTACCAAAGAATATATCATTGTTATTGTATCATCATACCAAGTCGTCATATCGTAGGTATATGGCAGTTAGTATCAATTAGTTCCGTTGCAGTGAACGCTAATGCAGTTATGAGTATTAATTGGTAACATGACGACAGAAGCAGGATTTATAGTCGAGATTGAGAATGAGATGGTCGGTTCTACACCACAGAACACGGACGGACACAACCATATTCTTTAAACTAAAATATTAATTGTAATAGAAACCAATAGCTTCAAGCTGAAACAGGAGTAGAAGTATTCTCCACCCGAATGATACACATATGTACATTCACTCCTACTGATTCGCTGATGATAAGCCAACTGGCTTAAATTCCTTTTATCCTTCATAATAATGTACATATGTCTAATGTCTTTCTTCTATAGGAGCTAACCGTAAAATTAAATATTCATAGTTTTCATAGAGATCCTCGTAGAGAGCTAAATGAATATTTCCGTGAAAGAAATGTCGCTCCAATATTTTCATTATTAACTAGCCCGTCCGTGAGTACCTACGTCAACATGAAATATTAACTCTAGTTACTCAGTTTCGAACGAGATTTCTGACTGATGAGATTAAGCTTTTCGTTTTAGGCAAGTTTCAGATTTTAGAATTTAAAAATAGCGATGCTCGATATATTATCCGATATAAGTATTTTATTAAGTATTTCAGATGATGGCAATGGCGATGATGTTGAAGATATTGACGATGATGCTGATTATCATAATAACGACGATACTGAATTATAATGTCTGTTACGAATAACATCTCGCATTTTCATAAATACCTTTTATTGTACAATTTTTTTTACATACCTACATAATTTGACAGCAAAAAGACATTACTGAGCAAATTTTAATTCCATTCCAACAAAAACCCTTAACAACATTATTTTTCTAAACCACCTGACAGAACACTTAATGCTTCTTCTAATCGCATAAATAACACAAATTAATCACCCCCCAAAATGTAAACAGCTTAAGCCGGAAATAAACAGCGCATCACGAAATATACAAACTTGATGAGACGGCTTAAAGAAACAGCTGGGGTTTAAAAATGGTATCCGTTGTATAATTTGTATAATCTCTCTATCCTCAACACGGCTAACAAGCAGCACAATTATGTGAGCAACAGTATATCAACGCTAATTGCACTTAGAATCGGCGCAGTCTAGGGTAAATCAGCAATCACGTGTCGACAATAGTTTGTCGGAGGCTTAGTTTGTAGAAACTGAGTCGCCCGCTTTTATATACTAGTTTCAAGTTGTTCATGTGATCGATTGAAGGGCATAGACAACTTAGTGGTTTCGAATTAGGTCTTTTACTGCGGGAGTCCTTCGTTAAAGCCGCGCATCTCTTTACAAATATGTGCGTTTTAAGATATCATTTGTTTTAAGAAAACATTATGAGTCTTGCACACCTTAGAGAAGAAATTTCTCTAAGGCGTGTGAAGTCTGCCAACCCGCACTCGGCTATCATGCATGAGGATTAAGGTCGTAGACCTTAATCCTCTCATTCTGAGAGGAGACGCATGTCCAGCAGTGGAATGATAGAAGGGTCGAGAGATGTGTTTGTGTTGCTTTAATTTTTTGCGCCCTTTCTATAATTATTATTAATATTTATAAGCCATTAAAAGCTTGTTTCGAAGCTAAAATGATGATTTTCACGAAACACTATATTGATAAGCGGATCAGAACGATGTGCTTGTACACCTAACGCGCAAACAGATTGTAAAGGCTCACAAATGAATTGTAAAGTTGAGAAGTTTTATTTAACTACTATACTAATAAGCTTATACCCGTAATATCATCCGTTTTTTTATGATACTAAAAATATATTTATTACATACCGCGAAGAAGTTGCATTCTAAATCATAAGATGTAAATAAAACGCAGACAGTATTAATCAACTTTTATTATACTCATATAAAACTTTGTTTGTACGTGATCCTTTATTTATTTATATTTAACGATATTGTAATTTAATTTTAACTTAAAACGATGTAGAAAATAAAATCGAACACCCATTTTGCCTCGTTTCTTTCATCGAAATTCCTCAAATCTTGACCTGATTCCCGCCCAGCGGCGACCCCACCGACTCTATGACTTGTAATTACGGGGGAAATATTAAAAAATGGCGGATACTCACAAAAATGATCGACTTTTAATAATCATTCTTAATTATCCCCAGATGTTGTGGGGTTTGCCTGAGTAATTTTTGAGTGACATTTTTCAGTCACATAATAAATTTAGAAGTTTTGATTGTATTATTAAAAATCCAGTGGCTGACATTTCTGCCATCCGCTCCCAGGATCTGGAAATGGAATCCCGGCACGCATTTTGTAATATTAAAAAGTTGTAATGCCCGTTTTAAAATTCAATATCACGCTACCTGTGAATTAAAAACATTGTGAGCGCCCACTCCCAGCTGCGCACATTATTTTCCATTAAGTAGAATTTCTATCAACACGCGCTCCGTCAACGTGGTCGACTATGACCCTTTTCATTCTGTTGGACATGCGTGTCCAACAGCAAAGCGATAAATGGGTTAAAGACGCCCAGTACCTATACGAAAGCCTTTGCCAAGATAAATCAATACTCGCGTATCTCGACCAAATCGGCTTATGAAAGAGTAAGTTGGGAACCGGCTAGGGTATAAGAGACTAACAAGTATAGAAGGAGCAGATCAAGTCTGCAGGGATAGAGATTATTGCCACTGAATACTCTCTGTCTACCCCGCAACGGAGCTGGTTCAATCGTATGTTTATTCGAGTAAAATATAGAATAGAATTACATTGGATAATGAAAAGCCAATGACGAAGCATAAATACCTATGTTTATATTATTTTAATATGTAAATTGGAGGCTGCTGTTTGCTCAGCGGGTGAGCTTCGGAGGTTATGATTTGAACTGCGTGTAATTTTAACACACACTAGTTACACGCTCACAACGCTACTTTAATAATACCTATTACTCGCATTAATAGCTTTTATTTATGTATTTTAATTATGTTCACAAAACTGGGCATTCGATTTAATATGTGAGTACAAAATACAGAAACGCTATTGGGATACTTACCTGATAACATCTTTCCAGATGTGAACTTGTCTTGCATAATCAATATACATATACTGTAAAATACAAAACTACAATAACATTAAAATTAGTAGGTTGCTTGAAAAAATTGGATTTTTCTGAGTAATTATTTCGACAGAAGTGTGTGTGGTGCAAACATCGGAATGATCCCTCCTCTGCCTGCCTCCTCTGGGACTACAGGCGTGATAAAACGTGTTTCTTTTTGTCGCCTTCACTTTACAAACACCGTAATTATATGTACACATATTTATTGCGCTCTAAAATTTCTTCTGTAATTCTACGAAACATCCCTTTTGAGTCCCCAAGGGTAACGTAACAGTTGAGATTACCAATTAGCAACTTCACCCATGTTTGAAGGAGGATACATGTCCAACGCCGGCAGCGTTTACTTTGGATTGTGTATATGCTTCTTTATTACTGCCGTTAAAAGACCATGTTGTATCTTTAAATATAACGTAATATTAACAAAGCAGCAGTCCAAATAAATAATAATAATACAACAGTATTTTGTACAACATAAAAATAAACAGTAGGATAAACAAGATCAAACAGAAACAGTAGGCGGATTTATCGCTAGAAGAGCGATTTCTCGCAGAGAACCTTCACTGACTGGACAGAGCTTATAAAAAAAAACACGAAACATTTTTGCTTACGTTAACAAAGCTAAATGTAAAATAAAACGATAATTATAATTCTTGGTTTATAATATGTTATAAAATATAGCCGATTAAGATGAGAGAGAGAGCTATTATGTAAACAAAAACGTAACAACACGTCTATAATCCCCAAAGGGGTAGGCAGAAGAGTGTAGTACCCTCCCACGTTTCACCAGTTACGTTTAAGTCCCATGGAATAGGTGGTG
>DWME01004319.1:0-16553 GCA_018244795.1 Parelbella ahira ahira
TTATTATTATTATTTTCCAAATAATCAGAAAGTTAAAATTATTTGATGGCACGGCAATGACCCCATTAAACATTCTTTAGAAAAAATGGCACGTTGATGCATAAAGGTTCGCCTACCCTGTTATACATTTTATGCACACTTGTCGTATATTTCATTAATTTGACGTTTAACTGACAGATGGATTAGCCTTCTTCTTTATGTATTACAAACCAAACTGACAGTTTCTTGTATTTTTCACATAAAATACAGCTGCATACGTATACATGTAGAGGTAATTGAAATAAATTTCTACTTTTGTTTATGATTTGATTACATGTAGAAACGGAACCTGGCGTGCGTGTACGAAAAAAGTGACGAATATTTAAGAAGCGAATAAGGTCTGGAAGGGCAGATATACTTAGCACTGCGCTCTCTACCTACCCCGCAGCGACCGAGTACGACGATGATGCTTAAATTGTCTGAGGATATACCCGAACGCAGATACCAGCGATAGTGATTAAAATGTATTGTTTATTTAAATGTATTAAATACTATTGACTTTGATTAATTCTAATATAATATTTTATAAATCGATTAAACTTAATTTTAAAACATAATTTATTTGTATGATGAACACCACGGTGAATACACCCTTACCCTGCAGTTGCACTGATGAATCACTGCATTCTTAACGCGAACAGACTATAAGCTATATCTGTAATAAAATAACAACCTAAAATGATATACACCTACAACGATCCTAACAAACGTATTCCATTTCAATCTTGCTAAATAAGTAATTTACGGGGTCAAATCGCAATTAGGCGAATAACGCGCTGCCCCTCGGGGGCCATTCCGCGTCTCGTATGCGCGTTCATGGCCCCTAATGCGATCCCTAAATGACCACGTTCTAATTATATTTCGCGGACACCTTCCGGATTGGGGTAGGCAGTTAATGGCATACATTTTATATTACGATGATTATTCTCACGATATGTAGAGAGAGGCTTTGTTTGCTCGTTATTATTACAAGAAAAGAATTGTTATTATCAGAAATATTGAGACCTTAACGCAGTGATAATTATAACCTACGTCAAATCAAAAGAGTGGTGGGGTCTTTTCGTTATCTATGGGGCATAAAAGGCTGTGCGTATTATTATATAAAGGAAAAAATATGTATATGATTTTTTTTAAATCAATGAATATTTGTATAGGATGTTACACATAGGCTAGCAAAGTTATTCATAAGCTAAAACGCCTTATAATATGTCTTATTTCGTGCCTCCGTCCACACACTTAAAGTTTAAACAATTAAGCATTGCCGCAGCAACGATCACTCATCTTGAATAATCATTATCAAGCATTTTATTGTTTTATTGTAAGCATAGCTCTTTTTTCGTGGTGAAAAGTTTTAAGCCTATAGTCTGTTACTCTAACCCAGGTCGTCGGGAAGCAAATTTCACTCTTACTTTGGCGATTATAACGGAGAACTCTAAGGTGTCTAATTGCCTCACTATATTTTCGTCAGCGTCATAACAAGCAATATTAATTACTAAATTATTCTTAATAAACTTAATTCAGTACAATTAGAGGCCAAGATTCGAATAGACATCGGAATGAGAAGACAAAATTCAAATCATTATGATGATAAATATTTAATTAGGTACCTATATTACAGAAGTGTGCATAAAGGTTAACTGTGTATTACAGCATAATTATATGATATATTAAGAAACAAAAAACTAATTGAAATATAATTCAATTATGAATCGTTAAGAAAGTACGAGAAAAACAAATCTAGAAAAATTTAGATTGAAAAGAGTATCATTTATTCATAAACACTTAATAACAGTTCAGTGATTCTGACTCTTTCTTTCATATTTGGAATCAGCTAAGAGGAGCCGGGACAAAGCACGCAATAGTCGAAACGCCGATACCGAGCGCTTGTGAATAAGGAAATTGATACCCGCAGCTACGAGTACAACTACGACGACCGAACGTGTATATCGAAAAGATTCTTTGTATTAAATATATTTTTATCCCGAGGGTTGTCAGGGGTTTCTGAAGACCCTTACCCGGACCTTTTTAGGGCCCTTTATCAATCTTAAAGCGCTTTTCCTTTTCTCTTAACGAGAAACACTTGCCCGAGTTCCCGCGCGCTATTCCTCAGGGATGGCTTCCTTTATTGTTGATAATGTTTCAATTTTATGTCATATTATAGGTAAATAACTTACTACTTGCAAAATTATTGATCTAATAATATCTGTATCTTGCATCATTATATTATCCTCTTCTGTTCCGGTACCGGACATAGGTATGTCCCAGAGTGTGCCAATTATTAGCTATCTGTAAATTTTATATTAATAAATGACAAAAGAAGAATCTTTATACAGTTTCGCAAGTTGCCTACTGAGCCGGGTTAAATTTCTCTAAGGCGTGTGAAGTCTCCAAAAGGCGCATGTGGCCTGCTTGGCAGACTGTGACTTAACACACTTATTCTGCAAGGAACCGCGTGTGCGAACAGTTGAGCTAAATATATTCTTAGAATTTTGTATCCAAAGTTAAACTGCTGACCTCACCTCAGAACAACCTTTTTCATTTTTATAACATTATTTAACTACCATACGCATGCAATGTGCGCAAAAACTGGATGATAATAATCATTATAACCTTTTGTTTTATTAAGTAAGTTCATGTGTGCAACTTGAAACTAAAAAGAAAAATGTTAACGTGGTACTGCGAATACTAAGTATATTGGAGTTGGTAATTAAAGAATTGGGGTTTCAGTTCTAATGTAATAATAATAACGTAGCGTAGGACGGCGCGCCCTCCAGCTAGGTGGAGTGACGATATACGCAAAGTGCCTGGCAGCGGTTGGATGCGAAGAGCTGAAGATCGAGCTCAGTGGCGTGCCACTGGAGAAGCCTATGTCCAGCAGTGGACGGGATTAGGATGATAATGATGATCATGATGAATATTAAAAATTATAATAAATTAGTCCTACTGTAGAAAGGGGAACCTATTATCATACACTGGGCATAAGTTTCAAGTCAGTAAAAGACAATACTACCCGGCCCGGAATCAAACCCAAGAACCTTTAGAATAGCAGCCACGCTTGGAAGCGCTCCACCAATCAGGCAGTTTTAATCTTGATTCCGATACGCATAATGTTAATCTGTTTTTACATTTTAAATTAAAACTAAATATGTAGGTATGTACGAGTATGTACCGAGTACTTCGACACGTACTGATGTAATTTAAATCTTAATAACAATATTACTTATCCTTATTATTTTTTACACCGTAAAACAGAACAAATACTTCTGTGCGTCACACAAATATACGAGTATGTCCTGGGTGGGAATCGAACCCGCGACCCTTGACTAAGCAGTCAGGTTCCCTAACCAATTGAGCAACAGGTCGGTCAGTGCTAAATAGACGAGTGGCATTAGCAATAATGTTGCTACAGTCCTGTTCAAGTTTGCTTCAAATGTCTGAGTTGCAGTAGCTACGTCTAACACTTGCCTATCAATTTCGTCCCTATCTCCCATCAAATAACTTCAGATAATACACCCAACAACGGTCAAATACGGTATCTAGTTATAATACAATAAAAACCCAATAAATATATTATTATGTATGTATGTGGCTATTATAAACAACAAATGAAAACCTATATAAAGAAAAAACTCGTAATATAATTGCGTCCGGGAGCTCGCAATATTGAAGCGTTCCTTTGATGACGGCTGCCACAATGCTTACCTTTGTGAACCAGTACAAAAGGTGTACGTAAACTATAAAGAATCCCCCTTTGGAAACGGATCTTGATTTTATTCATTGGCTTTTGTTATAAAAAAATAGCGACTATGAAATGTAGGTTTTTTTTTTATATCAATGAATGGCCCACACGAGTGGCCTCACCCTTCCTTTATCTGATGTAGAAGTTATTAACTGTAACAATAGCGGTAAATCCTAATGGAATTCGCTCGTAGCGCAACAACAAAATCTGTTTGCGAGTCAAAATTCTCAAAAATCAGTGTTCATTTACTTGGCATTGAGATCAGGTATCGTCATGCCAAGTTCCTTACGGAGCGTGAAGAAAACACCGGGTGCTAATTATCTCTCTTGTTGCAAACCTCACGTACTTACCCTATATTCCTCACTCACATTGTGATGTGCAGGCACGCAGGTTTCGAAGACTTCCGACTGCCCCATGTCTAACATAAAATGAATACAATTCACGAAAAAACTAAATACATAGCACGGCGCTGTATCCCTCCGTACAACCGCCCACACAGAGTTTTGCTCGGTCTTCGGAAACAAAAATTTCACATATTTCAGCGTAGGCGTTTTGACATATCCAAACATAATTGAACTTACAAAGACAAAAATACTCTTTTCCTTTTCAATCCTTTCTTTACATTCGCTTCCAGGCCTTTACTTTAGCTAAAAATATTCCATTTTCCAAGAATTTTACCGCTGTAGAATACAAGATTATTTTTACGGAGTATTTACGTATATTTATTATAAGAATAGCAGTGTAGATGTCGTCAATAAAATAGGTATCCCCTTGCACAATAGGACCCGCATTTGAATAACACATGTTTTAAGATCTAATCAGAGCACACAAGAACATCATGAGGACTTCTTGCAGTTTATAGCAAAAATTATTTAAATTTATAAACGAAACAATTAAAACGAACATAATTTTAGTAGAGAAGTGCAGGCCAAGATTTGATCTCAGGACACCTGTAACGGGAACGTATGTCCCTGCGGATGTCTTTGTGCCGCTGAGGGCATCCACCGTGAAACGTAAGCTTTTCGTGATCCATTTTATCACCGTAAAACGCGACGGCACAATGCAAGTGCAAATAAAACTGTAGTAAAGAATAGAAGATTGTGAAAAAAGATCGTATACGCGCCGTAAAAACACGAAAACCCTCCGCGCACCGGCCATTTGCATGATTATGCGCATATGGGGATAAAGTAAAGCAACTTAGCTTCTACCGACTGCATAAATTGCGACGGAAAATTATGATATAGGAATTTCAATGTGCCATAATGAAGGGCGGAATGCCCTGAATGACGACAGCTTTGACGGCGTTCAATCGTTCATAAATACATACATATATGTAAATATTTTTAATGATACCCATTCTTTTGTTCGAATCTGCCCAATTCTAGGCGCCATAGACGCGTTGTACTGGAACAAGTGGATGAGATTGTACACCTTACACGTGGTGCAGCAGAGACGGTACGTACACCGCTGACATAGAATAAAGAGTAAGTGCAGAATATAGTGTGAATGGAGTGTTCTGTAAACTACTGAGCTGCCATGATTTTGTGCCAGCAAGCTCGATTGGGCAAGTACAATTCCAGGCTTATTAAAAAACTACTATACTAGAGCAAGAGTAGGCTATGTAAGAAATAGGATGTAAACAGAATAAATGCGGTCCGAATAAACAAAAGAATGACAAATCAGAAATACGAGTACAACGGAGTCAGAAGTCTCCGAAACCGGCGTGCATGTACGAAGAGAGGGCTAAATGGAGAGGAAGCACAGGAGGTCTCCAAGGATAGAGATATTTCGCACGCTGTGCCCTTTGCCTAGCCTGTTAGGAACCTGGCGTGAACTTCGAGACATGTATATCTCGAAGTAACTTTAGCACTCTTCCAGCTGCACCAACTGAACTCCTGCCAGTCCTCAACGCATTAAACGTAGCTTCCTACCACGCACGCGCCTTCTGTAGTATGAGCTGCCCTCTGAGTTGTTTAAGGTACACTAAGAGGTATACTATGGAGTAAGGTACACTATGGGATTCTTCAAACATAGCGCCGAAAATCCATAAAATAGTTCATAGGCGATGGTGGCCACTTATCATGAGCCGTCTACATCTCTGTCATGTAATCTGATGTTTATAAAGTTTCATTCATTAACAATGAATTTCCGCAAAGTAACTTCTCATTCAATTACCTCTTTCCAATGCTTTCGGCACTGAATAAATCACAAGCACGAGCTCTAAATGTACAAGGTAAATAAAAAAACACATATACGAGTATATTTAATAATATATTACATTGAACAGCCGCTAAACCACATGATTTATCATAAGAATTGCCAAATAAAATTAAATTGCAGTATACATTCATACGTCAAACAATATTAAATAGAATATTGACAATTAGCATTCTGACATCATCACGCCAGGTCTTTTACGGGGCAGGCAGAACGCACGGTGTTTAACGTCTCTATCGTTACATAACTGATTTGCTTCGAATTATTATTAACAACAGGTATCTAGAAGAAGAACGTCATGGCTATATGGATGGAGACATTTGACGACGTGGCGTGAGGATGTAATAATAATAATATTAAATACAACCTCTTACTTTCGCTTCACAACTTCACCGGGAGGAGTGTCCAGCTTCTCCGAAGTTATCTCGTAGTTGGTCTCCAATCTGTAGCATAAAAATAACTTAAAGTTAATACGGGTAGTATTGAAGAAACGACAATATAGGGGCCTCTGAGGAAAAGAAGTAAGTAAAATAATTACACAAGAAATATGAAAGCAAGCGAAATAAAACATGTAGGTATATTATACATATAAGTAGACGACCGATAATATCTGGCTTAGTTATAGTTTAAACGTATGATTTTCGTAAAACTAAAAAACTGAATAGTGATTTATCAATAAACTTAAAAAACAATGAGGCAGAGAAAAAAATATCAGCCGGTTCCAAATATAATTTTACTTCCTGTTTGAAATTATGTGCCTATTGCTAAACACTTAGAAAATATACATTTTTTTTTTTCATTATCTTAAACGTAGCTTTCAAATTTATAACGTGTTTGAATTTCAGGCGTCAGGTATCGCCTATGATGACGACGATGACAAGACACTTAGATGTTTCATCACTTGTTTGTTTATCACGCCTGGACACGGTCGAGCCCCACGCGGAAGTATCGGCTAGTCCATCGATCGTTGACACCGCGAGAGAACCTTGGATATTGACTTGCAAAGCAGTCGTTTCAATATCGCGACTGTCAATAATATCTAAAACAAAGTATATAGATGGTACGCCATGCTCTACGATTTTTTATGACTTTTCGGCGCGTTTCATACTGTAGTCTTGAGAGACGATTTAGAGGACTCTAGGAATTAACGTTGTTATTGTAACACTCTATTCGACGTTTAATAAATTTTTATCATTCAAAATAAATTCATTGTCAGTCAGTTCTCCTATTTGTTCAATAAAAGTATTGCTGCTACGCACAACAAAATACGCTCAGTGGTATGTTGACTCTATATAAACCAAGCGTCGCATGATGAGGGAGTCAACACTATGGTTGGGACATGTACGAATCATTTCTAAAAGACCAGCTCGCAGAGCAGAGTAGACTTTGATAATATTTAAAGTAGAACCTCAGCGAATTACAATAAAAACTATTTTTACATTTCAATTATTTTACGGCAACAAGGCAGAAGATGCTCGAACACTGTCACAAAACGAATGAAATGTAAAAGTAGATTTTACTGTAATGTAAAGTTCTAATTTAGATCCTATCAAAATCTACTCTTCTCTTATAGGCGGTCCATTTAAAAGGACCCTTAGAAGTACAAGAAACTGAGAAGATGTAAGATCTAGGGACGAATGAACTGGGCCCCAGCCAACATGTAGCTAACCCAAGCCGGCGGTGGTTGACCGGCAAATTCGAAGGTGACTTGTAGATGCGGCTGGCCAAAGAATCCGCATACATAATGTCTATTCGCGTTAATATACGGCAGCCAGTTGAATGATTGAATTGAAAAATGTATCAAGCCGCCCGTGTCGGTACCCAAGGGACAAACGGTGGACCGCATAACGTATTCAAATATTCATACATAGCACTGACAGACTTGATATTTTTTAAGTACCTGCATGTTTCAGTTTAAACACTGTGGAATTTTTATTGAACTTCAATGCGGAGCTCTATTTAAAAAAAAAAATGTAATGCTTGATATAATTTATTTAGTTTACATACATGCTGCGATATCTATACATACTTATAATAAATTCTATACTTATAATAACACATTGGTGTCAACACACAGAAGATATGTTTGAAAAAGTACTATTAGAAGTCTCTATTAAAGCAATAGTACCTACAACAACGTTTGTGCATACGATGTACAATTTGGGAAAACCCAGAAAAACAAAAAAGCGAACGGAGTGACTAGCAACAGCTCGTACTAAATATAATTCATTCAATATTAGGGAGTTCTAATTTTGAATATTGTAATAATTGATTTTCTCAATATGTACCTACTATAGAACTTCTAGACTGCCTTTATTATGCCGTTCTATTTTTGTAATTGCAACGGTTTTTTTTTAAATGCCTAGCGAAAACAATTGCTATTTTAGTTCTATTTTTCTATACTTAGTTGTTCAAAAACAAAGGCTGTGGAATGTCAATTTATAAAAATTAAATTACCTACTTAATTTTAAATAGCTAGTTGTCTAATAAAGATGATGTACTGAGCAGTTTTTATTTCTCCCTACACAGTAGCGTTACTTTTTGAAAATTGAAATACTTCATTCGTTCATTCTTAACACATTCATACTTCATTAAGTACCCACTTCTTTATGATAAAATGCTAAGAAACTTTTATTGAAGTACCATTAATATGACCCTCTGTAGTATTACTTTGAAAATAGATAGTAGCAGTGTTTTAGAAATATTATCACTTTTTCATAATTTATTACGTTAACTGGGTCCTTCGAATTGATAATGCTTCTTATGTTGCAAGTGTCCATACGTTATAACTACTTCGTCAGTATATGCTATGAGAGGATTTAATATTTTGTACTGACAACACGCGCTAACTAAAGATGCATTCTTATTTAGTTTTCGAAAGGTGATACCTACAACACTTTGAATAATTTCAATAAGTATTAGACTCGATTTCATATCGGAATATGGTTAAGTCAGACAAAAAATTAAATAATAAATACCGCTAGTTGTTTCTGGAATGAAAATATCACGTTGACAATTCGGATATCTTACTTGAACGGCCAAGAAGTAGAACACCCTACCGGCATGGGTGTCCTGGACACCTATAATCTAGGACTCTTCCAAGCAAAAATAATCGCTTTTCCTAGGCATTCGTTCTCCATCTTAGGACTCATCTGCGCTTTCTGTCCTATTGCCATTACTACTTCCCATAACCCCCCTCCCCACCCTCAGTCCCTCAGTAACCATTACATTATTTGAATCGTAAGTTGCTGTTACAAATTGATAGCTCGTCGGAAAGGAGGAGTTTATTTAACGAGTTCGCATCGATACGCCGGCATCAAGGGCGTGCACAGAGCAATACATTGACAGAGCTTTCGTAAAATTATCATTATTAATAGTCATTAATCAAAAGGCATACCTATAGCCAAAAATAAAATACTATCAGAAGAGAAGCACAATGATTTTATTATATTTGACTCGGCAATAAAACGCTTCTACAACGTAATATATATTATATACCATTAATAAAACCATTTAAAACGTTAGTCCAAATAGCTATTAAAAATATTAACACCAAACCAAAATCAAAAATTTATAAAACATGGATACTTTCAAAATTGAATTTAGAAACCGAACGATGTATGTACATCATCGAACCCTTTACTATCCATAAGATTCTACTGTTGGACACGCATCCTCTCACAGAATTACAAGCATCAAGGCCATCTACCAGAGTGGTCAAGTGCAGATAGAAACCATTATGAAGAACTCTAAGGAATGCTCGTTACTTGTATTTTTATTCCGTAACAGCTTTAAACACATTTACGCCGTGGCGTTTAAACTTTAAATTAATGTAAATTTTATATAGCCGAGCACCAGTATTTGAACTCAGTACCCACAGAATCATAAGTTGGCGACAAAGCTAATAGCAGTATTATTGCGCATAAGCAGGAGAGTAATATAATATAAGCAGTTATATTGCGTACGTTTAATCTGGGCGGACATTACTCTATGCGTACATTAGACAAAACACAGATAAAGGGAGCTAATGGCTAGTTAATCCAATAAAACGCACATTTAGAGCGGGCCCTCCTTAAAAACGGCTCCAAAAAACACCAACCATTCATCTTAATTCGCCCCCATTGTTGACAAGGGCGCCTGGCAGCGGCCCGACTGCTTCGCGGACGTTCACTCTTATTAGATGCCATTACGGTTCATATTCATGTGACAAATGTGCGCGGAGAGCGCAAAAGATATGTTTGCACATGTTAGTGGGTCCGCGTAATTACTGTGACAGTTTTTCCGCCACTGCGATATTTCAACACTTACTCGTAATATATTGCCATCGATCGCGTAGCGAATAGATATGTTCAGGAATTATGGCTGCAAAATCTTTGTTACATTTTGTGAACGCTTAAGTACCTACATTATAAAATCATAAATGAGTTTAACAAATTCATCACGCCCGCTCCCTTTAGCGGTAAGTAGAAACCACCGAGTCCCAAATACATCCTTACAGATTTGACACGTTTCATCTACGCATATCAGTTTATTAATAGGCGCCAATTGATTGGGCTGTCAAGTTAGCGACCAGGGTGCGGAGCCAGGCGTTATGGATTCGATTCTCAACTAGAGCCAACACTTGTACATAGTAAGACACGTTTCTTCTGTATCTAAATGAAAATAATACGTAGATAATATCAGTTCATTAGCTGTCCGTCCACAGTACAAAGTCTATTTTAGAACCAACTGTCCGTATTCAGAGCTGGCCGAGCCGAGATATTCATTTATTTATATATTTATACATATTGTGACCACGTGACCCGCTGTCAGAGTGCAGTGATGAGCAAACAAATTATACAATTTCAAATTCATGTACCAGTGACGTGTATTGGATTGACTCGTTATGACTTTTTTACTCTCGTGGTGCCTTAAAAAATGTGTATAATTGGTGTGGAATTATACAGGTCATCGGAGGTATCGACCGGCAGAGAGGACATTCACCGGACTGTGGGTTGTTCTGGGAGCCGGGAGCAGGGCATACACCACGTCAAGTCGTAGCGAACATCATAAAGTCACAGTCTTCATCGTGACTTTTGTTATCACTTGCTACCCTAATAATATTAGGGGAAGGTTGTTAACTTCCCATCCATATATTTATAATATAATAAGTGATACAATGAAACAAATTATTATTAATTGTTGTTAATTAGGAGCTTTATTTATAATAATCCTTAAGAAGTCACAATGACACCATAAAGTCTTAAGAATATTTAAATAAACAATTTCTTTTGTGGTTGCTTTCTTTGTTTGTATCATGGTCACATGGTCATGGACCACTAGGTTGCTGGGATTGGACTTAGAAAAAATAATTATTCAAGTGCTCCAATCTAGTGACTAAACGCAGTTCAATAAAATATCAATATTATAATATAATTTGGCAATAAAAATATTAATCGCAATACAAATACAACATAAAATGATAAAAATACTAAATTGTGCTTTGCACTGAGGACACGTAGTTTTTACGTACTTTTTAAATATAGGCACCATCGATGTGGACCCAGGCGTACTTTGGATCATGTCTATCGCACAATTTAAGCTGAATTTACAGAGCCAGTTATGTTTGTCATCAAATTTTTCACTTGCTGACGGTATTGGTTCTGTTGCGGTAAATTTTGATTTCTTCCATTTTGGGAACTTTTGTTTTATTATTCTCCAAAATTTATTGCTCGGTGTTGAAGCCAATGGCTCTGCTGTCTTTTGCGTTCCGGCTTCTTTTACGTAATTCCTATGCTAGCTTCTTGGCTCTTGGAGAAGCTTGCCTACTTAACATTACTTATTTTAGCTGAGTCATAATCTTTCGGAACTCCTATATTCTACGTCATCAAGACCAACTTCTTTCTTTCTAAAAACATCTCTAGCAAGGTGCACATTGGTTTCAATACATGTGTATAATACTTTAAAAAGGCTTTTTTATATTTTAAAAATTATTAAATGGCCACTAGATACTTAAGATACTTTTTTTCATGTGATAATATGAATCCTTATGTAATTAAAGTATTTCATCATCGAGATAAATTCAAGTAGATAACTTTTCGTCTTTACATCATTTAAATTGGTCAATCCGTTGAAGAGACATTATTTAAATATGTACATTTAATTTCGAAGTCATCGACATGAGTATAAAAATGCTACACTCGAGCCATGTTCACGAACTTTATGTGGCAAAACAAATTCAAAGCGAGTGAAGCCGCGGGCAAAAGCTAGTATGAGTGTAAAACTCCACTTTCTCCATAGTCACTAGGACAGGTTTGCGGAAAATTTTGGAGATATTTGTTATTGTTTCGTATGTCATACCCAGAAAACTGCAACAATACTAACATACCCGCTTCCCTAGTAATATGTACAATGGTAGGGATTCCGCCGATGCAATCTGGACTCGTTGCTCGTCGTTGCCAAGATGCTCGTTCTTCAAATTGTTTATCACAAGTTCCGCCTGGTTTCATTAATGCTGAACTGATCCATATTTATTATATACATAATTAAAACATTGCTCGTTGCTGACAACATTGAAATCAGCTTCTTCTACATTCATACCAATATTTCTGAAAAAATCCTAATCATTTTTCAATTTGACATCGATAAAGTATTCATGAAATAATGTATTTTTATATAATGATTTAGAAAAGACCTAAAATTAATGGGTGTTTATTTAGAACATTGCTGTAGTAAAAGTAAAGAGCGTCCTTATATTTTATATACCCCTTTACACATTTCTAATGAGCTTGTCGTACAAATCGACAAATATCTGGTTCACACTTTCCTGTCGTTTACATACATGCTCTTCAGATACACAAACAGCATGAAGTCCATTGTATTGCTGTCTTTTGTGTACTATTTGAAATTTAGTCACTTCTTTTAGTAAATCCAAAAGACATAAACATTGCCACGGATTACGATCGAAATAAAACTTTTTTATCGGCGCCCCAGAATTCCTTAACTCCACACAAAAGTTGTCAGGCAAATAACTAAAACGATTGTTGGATAAATCTAAACTATTTACTGATGTTCCTCTAAAAACGTCTGCAGGTATGTCCGTTAGGAAATTACCTGCCAAATCAATAACGACCAGAGAATTCATATTTGTAAACAAGGTCGCCGGTAGAAATTGTAAGCGGTTATTTCTTAAACCAATAAATTTCAGTTTCTTCAAAGGCTTAAAAACCTCTTCACTAACGCTGTTCAAATTATTATCGTCTATGTGGAGTCCTTCTAAACTTTCCAAAGCAGCGAAAGTACTCGGATTGTCAATTTTTGTTATGCTGTTATAAGTTAGCGAAATGTGCTTCATAGTTTTGATATTGTCTCTTGTTGCAAACGTGGGTACTTCTTCTAGCATACAGCTTTCTAATCGTAATTCCTCGAGCGCTTGGAACGAATGCAACAATTTTTCACTAGTACCGGTCATGTTATTATGGATGAAATAAATATTACTAATATATGGGTTGTGATCAAAAATGTTAGGATCCAAGTTCATTCCTACAATCTCGTTGAACGATAAATCTAGAAATTCTAATTTACTCAACGAATCAAAAATTCCAAGTTCCAAGTTTTCAATTCTGTTCCTTTTGAGATCAAGTTTGATTAAGTTTTCTGTCTTATTGAAGAGTCCAAGAGGGAGACCTGTCAAACTGTTATTAGATAAAACGATAATGGCTACGTTCCTCGCGCCGTCTAATGCACCAACTTGTATATGTGTTAGTTTATTATCGGACAGATCGATGTACCTGAGCGATTGTAGTCCGTGGAATGCTTCGTGATCTATATCTGTAATTCTGCAACCTTTTAATGTTGCTTTAACAATTCTATAACTGTTAGATATTAGACCTTTCTTTAAAATGTAATCACTATTATCGGCACTGCATATGATATGGTTTCTGTCTTCCGAATCAAGTTTACACCTCGGATCGGCAGATACCGCGACAAGCACCACGCAGTACATCAATATACGCCTCGAAAACATTTCTGAAAAAATATCAATTATCTAATTACACAAAAAAGTATTTGAGGAAAACTTGCATACTTTTTTAGTATGACATACATAGATAAGACAAAGGACATTATGGACGTCATGTATATATTTTTGGTTACATAATATAAAATAATGTGACTTGGAAACCTAAGTACCTGCCTATATATCTATACCTACATCACTAATGGTCATAAAACTGGAACAAACTGTTCCCCTGAACTCGCTGTACAAGGTGTTTTCATGTTGCAGTTGGTACGTGCAAACATGCCACCTAACGCTTATACAACCGGTTCAAAAGCGCAAATAAAACTGGTCATACCCAACGTCAGAAAAACTGGCATTAATATTCCAGCGCACTAAGTTGAAACGCCTGATGTGTCGATGTCACTGACTACTCCATAAAATGGAAACAAAACCACAGCACTTATACACAAGACGTTCTGATTTTTATAAGTAAAAAACGTAATAGATATCTATTACATAATTTCTTAATATTTACGTAGTATTTGTGAATATTCACGAAATTTTATTAACAACAATACATAAAATAAAGACGACCGTTACGAACAATAATTCATTTATAAATACCTCGTGATTTGAAAGCAACCCATATGACTTATGGTTAAACAAAGGTTCAAAGATCACAATAACTCGATAACCTCACTTTATTATAACTAATAAGAACATATTACTTTATTGAAATAACGTTACCGTGTTTTAATTACTATTTAACAAGTGTAATTAAAAGCGTACTTACATATTAGTATACAGCCATTTAAATCAATTTAAAAGTCCAAATAGATGTGATCCATTCTCAGCGTTGAGTGCGCTTAAAATCCTTTCAAAAATCAACGAAAATCCGAAGATTATATTATCCGAAGATTATATGTATCTTAGGTAGATGTCTTACGTTCTTAGTAAACAGCCGACAGTAAATTTCTGTACGAATGCGAATGTACACTTGCACAAGTTTTATTCACTGCCTTGAAACTGGAGCGAAAAAGGACAGCTTAAGCTTAATAAGCAGATTTAACATATAAGAATATTGATGGAAACAAAATAGCTACTGTCCGACATATTGGCAAAGACGTCTAAGAACTAGAGTGGCGTAGACTAGCTTGACCTCAAGCATTATACAGTGCCTTAGGTGCGGCACCGCACGGCGGGGAGCAGGGAAAAATAAAAATATGAAATACACTGGTTCACACGACATCTATACTCATAGAATAAATCTTGCAATATTTTTCGACATGATTTTGTACATTGTGTATGCGAGATGCGAAAATAAATCATTTGGAATATACATACATATGTCACATATGAATTCACAGAAAAACACTAATTACTAAATTACAGTAAAATATTTCGTGTTTTTACACATTATTATTATATATAGGTAACGGTTTAACTCATGTAGGTACGTTTTTGGGGATGGTCCGACTAGTTTTGGACCTATACGAAACTATTGGTGTAGTTGAAAGTTATTAAAAGGCCAAGAAATAATAAAAATAACACAATCCAGCTGTTATAATGGCAACACTCAAATGACATTTAGTTAACAAGACATTTAGTAGTAAAACGTTTCATGTGACCATTACAGGTCGTTTGATTACGAACAAGCTGATATAAGAGTGGTAAAAAACAACAACATACCAAACAACGAAGTTAGTTGTGCAATATATGGGTAATTATTATTATGGAATTGTTTATCACGATTCAAGGAATGAACAGTGATGTGTCATTGAAATAAGTGATATCGTTTCGGTAGATGAATTTAAAACAACTGTATTGAAAATGTTAATGTTACTCTATCAAAGAAAATCCATTAATGACTTATTTAAATAATTTTTCTACTAGGTATGTACAATACCTATTAGAAAAATTATCTCAACTAAAACACTAAAAAAACTAACCACCTTATTCATAAATACTCAACAGATATATTTGAAACTAGCTGTTCCCGCGACTTCGTCCGCGTGGAATTTAATAAAAAAGTTATTATTCAGTTATTGCGCAGTGGTGACATGCGCGTGGACTGCCTGCGGTTATTGACAGTACTTGGACATTGCAACATTACTTTATTTTATAATTCCAAAATGAAAGTAGCCTAAGTTACTCCTTATTACATCAGACATCTGCCAGTGAACGTCCCGGCAAAATCGGTACAGCCGTTCTAGAGATGGGTCGGAACAAACAGATTTATTTAAATTTTTGTTTGTCTGTCTGACAAACGAAAATTTAAAAAACTTTATTTTGGTACATGTAACGCGTATACATACATATGCATTTAGTAAAAAGCAGTTATTCTAATATTACAAACAGACAATCCGAGTTGATTTATCTGTATAGATATATTGACGCTGTCATGACATATTATATTGACTCTTTCTGTCACTTACCAATAAATACATATTAAGGGGGAACGAGCGAAAAGATTCACTGAGATCCTACACGAGAGTATCCTCATTAAATAATAATAATAATAATCGACCCATTTGTCATTCCACTGTTGGAATATGGGTCTCCTCTCATATTGAGAGGGTT